>SJYC01028748.1:0-31936 GCA_006408675.1 Madoqua kirkii | reverse complement strand
GAGCCTGCACTCTTTAAGCTGGTCTCAGGTGGTCTTCAGATACACTTCTCTTGTTCTCAGGATTATCAAACTGTGACCTTTCCTCTGGAATGAGGATTGGTTCATTTTCCATTCTCTGGGGTTTTTAGTTCTATAAACAGCCCCAAAGTGTATCCCTTGAGGAATCTGCCTTGTGTGTATCCCTTGAGGTGGAGCCAGGACTCTGCCTGGAGGCCGCAGCATTGTTTCTTACTGTTCCTGCATCCCTTCCCTTCCCTGATTAGCTACTGCTCCAATCTGCCCTTTGGAGCTCAGGAAGGATCATGGAAGCTGGAGTCTGTCCCCTACAAACAAGTAACAGGGGACACAGAAAGGCTTCTAATCCCAGGAGCCCCATAGGGTCTGGCTAAGTTTCAGATAGAGTTGCTATTGGAATAAATACTCTAATGGAGCTGTTACTCATCAGTGGCCAGAAGACAGATCTTTTGAATTGGAAAAGAAACTGGGAAAAATTTCAGGGCTAATGTGAAATAAAGATTCATATTTTATGGCAAGACAAGAAATTTTAAACATAAAAAAATCTTCACACTTCGGCCTCCTCCCTCTCCATACTGCGCATGCGTATCTGCATTGGGCATTCGCCAAGCCTCTCCTGTGGGCAGAAATGCCCGCTCAGCCATAAGGAGCAACATTCTCCCAGCATCAACAAGACAACTCCTTAAAGATTACATTCCTTCTTGATCTTCTAAGGGGCCACGATGACCTTTAGATCTGGACTGTGTAAACTGTCAGTAATATGTCATTTGTTGTCCAGCCTTCTGCCTCAAAACACTAACGTAACTGTGATAATGGGTAGACCAGTTCTCAGGGCTTTCTGAAATGTTCTTCCCAGTTAATCAGTCTCAAATTTGGCTCAAATGGAAATTTTCCATTCCTTTCTTACATTGACTAACTAAGTTTTCATCCACACTAAGGCAATGTCACCCCATTCCAGTTCTCTTGCCTGGAGAATCCCATGGGCAGAGGAGCCTGGTAGGCTGCAGTCCATGGGGTCGCTAAGAGTTGGACACGACTGAGCGACTTCACTTTCAGTTTTCACTTTCATGCATTGGAGAAGGAAATGGCAACCCACTCCAGTGTTCTTGCCTGGAGAATCCCAGGGACAGGGGAGCCTGGTGAGCTGCTGTCTATGGGATTGCACAGAGTCAGACACGACTGAAGCGACTTAAGCAGCAGTAGCAGTATCAAGCAGCTGCCTTACTGGTATTTTGGGAGGATCAAATTGAAAAGAAAACCCAAAGAAAGGCTACAATACCTAGGCTTAGGGAGTCCCTTAATAAAATGAAAGAACGCAGTCAGACTTAGAACAAAATTAAAAAGTAAATCTGATGTAAATCCCCTCTCAACAGAAAACCGCAAAATTCTGTAAAGCAATTGTCCTTCAATAAAAAAATGTAAAAAAATTTTAAAATCCCCCTTTTCCTCTTTCCTATACTCCCCTATGTTCCTAGCTCCCTGACTCCCCAGAAAGTCTTCTGGATCTCTGGGTCCCTGGTTTAACCCCCATTGCAAAACCCTCAAACAGTTCCCTCAGATCCTAAGACCCCAGCTTCTACAGAAAGCGTCTCACTGCTAGTTTCAACCTCTTTTCCTCGAAAAGACTTGCAGCGGGCACTCAGGCCTGGCCTGCAGCCAGTGTCACAGAGGTTGCCTGTGTCAGTGCTGAAAGTCAGACGTGAGCTCAGCCAGAGTGACCAAGAGGAGGGCAGCTCCCTTTGCTGTCCCTGTGATTCCTCCTGCTCTGCAAGGCTCTGTGCTCAGGCCCTGAAATGTTCCCCATGCCAGAGAATTACAGTCCCCTGGAGAGCAGTTGACTTTGAAAATCTAAAATGCTCTTACTGCCACTTAGAAGATCCAACAAAATTCATGGAGAAATTGGAAAGATTAATTGCTATTCTTAACCCCACTCATAGACCCATTGACTGGCTACTAGCAGGGATTCTTTCTGCCCACAACTATACTGTAGCTTGATGGTGCTTGTGGTAAAGAATCTTCCGGCCAATACAGGAGACCCAAGAGACACAAGTTCAATCCCTGGGTCAGGAAGATCCCCTGGAGTAGGAAATGGCACTGCATTCCAGTATTCCTGCCTGGAGAATTGCACGGACAGAGGAGCCAGCTAAGGCACGGTTCTCGGGGTCGTGAAGGGTGGGACAGAACTGAGGCACTGAGCACACGTCCTGTAGTTACCAGGCAGGCCAGGCGGCCCCTGAAGGAGCCCTGTGCCCCCCGAGGCAACAGATGGCCACACCCTCTTCCAGGCCCTTTGTCGATGACCGGAAGGTGACTTTAGTTAGTGTTAGTCGCATAGTCGTGTCCAACTCTTTTGTGACCCAGTGGACTGTAGCCCATCAGGATCCTCTGTCCATGAGATTCTCTAGGTAAGAATATTGGAGCGGGTAGCCATTTCCATCTCCAGGGAACTTCCTGACCCAGGTATTGAATCTGGGTCTCCTGAATTGCAGGCAGATTCTTTACCTTGTGAACCACCAGGGAAGTTCAGCGATGGCTTCACTGCAAGCTAATATTCAAGGTTTCAATTCAGTTCAGTGGCTTAGTCACGTCTGACTCTTTGCAATCCCATGGCCTGCAGCACGCCAGGCTTCCCTGTCCATCACCAACTCCCTGAGTTTACTCAAACTCATGTCCATCTAGTCAGTGGTGACATCCTATCATCTCATCCTCTGTTGTCCCCTTCTCCTCCTGCCTTTAATCTTTCCCAGCATCAGAATCTTTTCCAGTGAGTCAGTTCTTCACATCAGGTGGCCCAAGTATTGGAGTTTCAGCTTCAGCATCAGTCCTGCAATGAATATTCAGGACTGATTTCCTTCAGGATTGACTGTTAGATCTCCTTGCTGTCCAAGGGACTCTCAAGAGTCTTCTCCAACACCACAGTTCAAAACCATCAATTCTTCAGCGCTCAGCTTTATTTATGGTCTAACTGTCATATCCATACGTGGCTACTAGAAAAACCATAGCTTAGTAGGGGCAATTTCAGAGGCATTTCCTCCTGAAGTTAATTGGTCGGAGATTGAAATTGTGCACTCTGAAAAGAAAACATCCAAAAGCCTTTGTTGAACTTTAAAAAATTTTATTTGTTGAACCTTTTGTACAAACTTTTCAAAGTCTCACTGCATTTAAATCTGGAAGCCCTAGCAGAGGCTTTAGAAATTAGTCTCCTAATTTCTACTTAGTAGGAAATTCTCTCCTTTATAATAAAACAAATTGAAAATAGCATGGTTAACTAATCAGGAGAGCTATTAAACATAATAGTGGAGGCCGCCACGTGATTCATTGAAAACAGCTTATAGGAAAGCAGGAGGGAAAGGAATTAACAGCGCCCATCCTTGCTTTGCTTCCAGGTGGCTTCCCAGGTGGGCCTAATGGTTAAGAATCCTCCTGACAATGCAGGAGCTGCAGGTTCAGTCCCTGCGTTGGGAAGATCTCCTGGAGAAGGAGACAGAAACACAATCCAGCATGCTCGCTTGGGAAGACCCCATGCACAGAGCAGGCTGGCAGGCTGATACAGTCCCTGGGGTAGCAGAGCCAGGTACAGCTGAGCACACACACACACACATTCCTGCTTTGCAACTCGAATTCTTGGGAAAAAGAAGTGTGACTCTGAGGATAATTTAAAGGTCAGGCAGTGCCCTCCCTGTGTACCTGCAGACAATTGCTGGTTTTCAAGAAGGCAGACCCTAGAACTTCCTGACCCAGGTATTGAATCTGGGTCTCCTGAATTGCAGGCAGATTCTTTACCTTGTGAACCACCAGGGAAGTTCAGCGATGGCTTCACTGCAAGCTAATATTCAAGGTTTCAATTCAGTTCAGTGGCTTAGTCACGTCTGACTCTTTGCAATCCCATGGCCTGCAGCACGCCAGGCTTCCCTGTCCATCACCAACTCCCTGAGTTTACTCAAACTCATGTCCATCTAGTCAGTGGTGACATCCTATCATCTCATCCTCTGTTGTCCCCTTCTCCTCCTGCCTTTAATCTTTCCCAGCATCAGAATCTTTTCCAGTGAGTCAGTTCTTCACATCAGGTGGCCCAAGTATTGGAGTTTCAGCTTCAGCATCAGTCCTGCAATGAATATTCAGGACTGATTTCCTTCAGGATTGACTGTTAGATCTCCTTGCTGTCCAAGGGACTCTCAAGAGTCTTCTCCAACACCACAGTTCAAAACCATCAATTCTTCAGCGCTCAGCTTTATTTATGGTCTAACTGTCATATCCATACGTGGCTACTAGAAAAACCATAGCTTAGTAGGGGCAATTTCAGAGGCATTTCCTCCTGAAGTTAATTGGTCGGAGATTGAAATTGTGCACTCTGAAAAGAAAACATCCAAAAGCCTTTGTTGAACTTTAAAAAATTTTATTTGTTGAACCTTTTGTACAAACTTTTCAAAGTCTCACTGCATTTAAATCTGGAAGCCCTAGCAGAGGCTTTAGAAATTAGTCTCCTAATTTCTACTTAGTAGGAAATTCTCTCCTTTATAATAAAACAAATTGAAAATAGCATGGTTAACTAATCAGGAGAGCTATTAAACATAATAGTGGAGGCCGCCACGTGATTCATTGAAAACAGCTTATAGGAAAGCAGGAGGGAAAGGAATTAACAGCGCCCATCCTTGCTTTGCTTCCAGGTGGCTTCCCAGGTGGGCCTAATGGTTAAGAATCCTCCTGACAATGCAGGAGCTGCAGGTTCAGTCCCTGCGTTGGGAAGATCTCCTGAGAAGGAGACAGAAACACACTCCAGCATGCTCGCTTGGGAAAACCCCATGCACAGAGCAGGCTGGCAGGCTGATACAGTCCCTGGGGTAGCAGAGCCAGGTACAGCTGAGCACACACACACACACATTCCTGCTTTGCAACTCGAATTCTTGGGAAAAAGAAGTGTGACTCTGAGGATAATTTAAAGGTCAGGCAGTGCCCTCCCTGTGTACCTGCAGACAATTGCTGGTTTTCAAGAAGGCAGACCCTCGAGAGAGAAATTGCACTGAACTTACAAGAAAGGGAAGTTTAAAGAAAAGCCCTCCTAGGCCTCAGCACCCCAAGAATTTTCATTTTCTCCATCTGAGGGACAGTTTTCTCTAAAGTGAGGGTGTGAGCAGATTCTCGGCAAACCCCAGAGCCTGCCACTTAAGATGGAGGCCTTGGGCCTGGATAGTGCAACTGACTCTGGTGTGACTTTCTTTCTGCTCAGACGATTTCTCTCCTCCTGTCACTTCTGATACAATCCAAGCTGTCGGAGCCTCTGGGTTGTGTCCCTGCACACACCTCAGCTCTTCCCCACAACGTTAAGTCCTCTGAGCACCCACCTTTCTACTTTCTAACTGCTCACCAGCAAATCTTTTCAGCACAAATTTGTTATGTAAATTTAATGCCACTGTACATTGTAATGAGAAAAGCATTTTTTCATCCTTGCTGTCAGACCAAATCTCAAATCTTCTACTTTTCTTACTAGAAACTCATCTTGACTTAAATGTCTCTGAAGAGATGAGTTCTTTAAAATTAAAAAAATTGTCCCAGTTAGATTCTGGGCTTCACAAGCAAATGAAGTAGGATTGTTACTGAGTGCAGAACATTTTCACGCTGCTTGAAAATAGAAGAGAGCATTTCTAAATGTAGTTCAACCCTCCTCTAGGGATGCAAAGCCAGTAATTGAATCCATGTAGACTCCCCTCTCCTTTTTTTTTAAACTGAAGTAGAGTTGATGTACAATATTATATGTTACAAGTGCACAGTGTAGTGATTCAGAATTTTTAAACGTTAGCAGCCATCCGCAGTGGCTACTGCTGCCGATGGAATTCTAACTTTGCAGCCTCTGCTAAGCCTCTGCTAAGCCTCTGCGTGGATGCATCCCAGAGACCATCCCAGAGCCCATTTCCTGACCTCCAGAGACATGGACCACCTTTGAAGACTTAAAATAAGCTTTATCCACACCCCCAGCTCTCGACTTACCTAATTTTGACAAACTTCCTCATCTGTGTTGCTGCTCAGTTGCTGAATTTGTCTGACTCTTTGCAACACTATAGGCTGCAGCGTGCTAGACCCTTCTGTCCTTCAGTCTCTCCTGGAGTTTGCTCAAGTTCGTGTCCACTGAGTTGGTGATACTATCTATTCATCTCATCGTCTGCTGCCCCTTCTCCTTGTGCCTTCAATCTTTCCCAGCATCAGGGTATTTTCCAATGAGTCAGTTCTTTGCATCAGGTGGCCAAAGTATTGGAGTTTCAGCTTCAGCATCAGTCCTTCCAATGAAATTCAGAGTTGATTTCCTTCAGTATTGACTGGTTTGATCTCTTTGCAGTCCAAGGGCTTCTAACAGTCTTCTCCAGAACCACAGTTCAAAGACAAGAATTCTTTGGCACTCAGCCTTCTTTATGGTACAACTGTCACATCTGTACATGACTACTGGAAAAACCATAGCTTTGGCCATACAGACATTTGATGGCAAATTAGTGTCTGCTTTTTAATCTGCTGTCTAGACTTGTCATAGCTTTTCTTCCAAGAAGCAAGCATCTTTTAATTTCATGGCTGCAGTCACCAAGTTTTCTTATCCCTTCTTGCTATTCTTTTGAAACTCTGCATTCAGATGGGTATATCTTTCCTTTTCTCCTTTCCCTTTACCTTCTCTTCTTTTCTCAGCTATCTGTAAGGCCTCCTCAGGCAACCATTTTGCATTTTTGCATTTCTTTTTCTTGGGGATGGTTTGATCATGACCTCCTGTGCAATATCACAAATCTCTGTCCATAGTTCTTCAGGCACTCTATCATGTCTAATCTCTTGAATCTATTTCTCACTTTCACTGTATAATTGTAAGTGATTTGATTTAGCTCATACCTAAATGGCCTTCTTTCTTCCATTTAAGTCTGAGTTTGGCAATAAAGAGTTCATGATCTGAGCCACAGGCAGCTCCCTCTCTTATTTTTGCTGAATCTATAGCACCTCTCCATCCTTGACTGTAAAGCATATAAGCAATCTGATTTTGGTATTGGCCATCTGGCTGTGTCCATATGTAGAGTCGTCTCTTGTGTTGTTGGAAGAGGATGTTGGCTATGACCAGTGCATTCTCTTGACAAAACTCTGTTAACTTTTGCTCTGCTTCATTTTGTACTCCAAGGCCAAACTTGTCTGTTACTCCAGGTATCCCTTGGCTTCCTAATTTTTCACTCCAGTTCCCTATAATGAAAAAGACATCTTTTTTTTTTTTTTTTTGGTTTAGTTCTAGAAGTTCTTGTAGGGTCTTTATAGAACCAGTCAGCCTCAGCTCCTTCAGCATCCGTATTTGGTGCGTGGACTTGGATTACTGTGATACTGAATGGCTTGTCTTGAAAATGAACAGAAATCATTCTGTTGTTTTTGAGATTGCACCCAAGTACAGCATTTGGACCCTTTTGTTGACTACAAGGGCTACTCCATTTCTTCTAAGGGATTCTTTTCCACAGTAGTAGATATAATGTTCATCTGAATTAAATCCACCCATTTGGGTCCATCCTAGTTCCCTGATTCCTAAAATGTTGGTGTTCACTCTTGCCGTCCGCTGTTTGATCACTTCCAATTTGCCTTGATTCATGGACCTAACATTTCAGGTTCCTATGCAGTGTTGTTCTTTACAGCATCAGAGTTTACTTTCACCCACAGACACGCCCACAGCGAGGCGCTGTTTCTTCCTTGGCTCGGCCTCTTCGTTGCTTCTGGGGCTGTATCCCTGCTCTTCTCCAGCAGCATGTTGAGCACCTACCGACCTGGGGAGGTTTTTCTGTGCCATATCTTTGTATGTGTGTGTGGGTAGGTCATATCTGTTTTTCTGTGTCATATCTTTTTGCCTTTTCAGGTGTTTGTGGGGTTCTCAAGGCAATAATACTGAAGCGGCTTGCCACCCCTTCTCCAGTGGAGCACGCACTATCAGAAGTCTCCACTGTGACCTGTCTGTCTTGTGTGGCTGTGCCTGCCGTAGCTCATGGTTTCAGTGAGTTAGACACGTTGTGACCCACTTGATTAGCTTGGTTAGTTTTCTGTGATCTGTAACACTCCAAATAGGGAACATGAATTGATGTCTTTTGAATTAGTCTTTGGATAACCAATGCCTACTGGCATCTGTAAGCCTGCCATTCCCAGATTAAATGAACATCATTGATACTTAAGTGAACAACTGATGCTATGACTCACTAGATACAAGAACTAACAAGTGCAGCTGAAGCCTAACATTGCCTGCAGGTAAATGGGGTGTGGCTTCCACCCACTGCCAAGGCTTCCATCCCTTTAGACCGGGAGACTGGGTGTACAGCAGGGCCTTCAGAAGAAACTCACCCCAGGAATGGCCAGGTATCATGCTTTGTCTTCTCTGGAGTGTCACTTGGACCCCAGAGAACTCCACAGAAGCCCTAGGACTGTCTGCCGCTTACTCAGATAAGGCCAACAGAAGCTTTCCCTTTTTACTGAAACGAACACGATACTGGACTTGCCTGGTGTGACATTCCAGGATGATGTTGCAGTCACACCGTGCAGTTTGAGCCCACGAGTGGCATCCTCAAACCTCTCAATACGGATGTGAGCAACTCCAGCACCACCCTTTTTGGTGTAAATGTCTGCCAAATCACATGTTCTGAATGGCTCATAAACCATCCTTGTACACCTTGGAGGAACTGTACCTACCCCGCATAGTTAAGCTGACCAATCCCCAGACTGTATATGGGTGGATCAAAAATCTGGACTACTTGGTTAATGAAAAAACCAAACAGTACATCTACCAGAACCCAATGACAGGCCTCCTGTACCAGCTAGTTTGCAAATATGTTTTATTCTCAAACACTGGCAGAAGCACATGGGAAATGGAGGTCCGGGGACACCGATGCCGGCGGCCACAGACGCTCCAGACACTGGAGATTCCAGATTCCATTCTCAGCTTGTCAGCAAGCCACACTTTTAAATGTTTTATGTGGAAATTGCTTAACGCATTCCCATCTCAATGGTCTGGACGGTACAGACTTGGGCACTTGGCTTCTTCTGTCTCCAAATCCTTCACCCCAAATGCCAACCAAGTTACAAACCTGGGCTTCTTTGTTCATGACGTTGGTGCCATGTAATGTGCCAGGTGAGAAACTGTAGAGAATCTGCTTGTGTATCACAACTCCGAGTTCTTTTCAGCACTGAAGATCTTGCTCCCAAACTCCAGAGGTTATGAATTGGAAAAAGTAATCTTAAATCTCTCTGTAGTAACAGAACAAGAGTTAAATACCAGTATGCAAACTCTGAAAGTACTCCAGGTCTAAGTTAACAGCCTGGCCTCTGAGGTGCTCCAAAAATAGCTTGCTCCAGGCACACTGCCCAGCAAAGCACACCCTCATAAACAAAGAAACTGAGATTTGAGAAGTGAGGACCCCTTGCTGCAGATCCAGAAAGAAACCTTGCTGTGGTGGGGTGGGGAGGGGTACAGAGGGGCGGGGAGATGGGCAGCACTGAGACTCTGTGTTCAGGGGACAGAGAAAGCATGGCTGGAGTCCAGAGGACAGGGATGGACTCAGGGCGAGGCTTAGAGACAGGCAGCAGCTGGCTCCTGGGAACGCTGGCTTTTGGGGACTTGGCGTGCTGTGATTCATGGTGTCACAAAGAGCTGGACACAACTGAGTGACTGAACTGAACTGAACTGAACTCTGGGAGGGAATATGATGTGATTTGATTTCCACTGAAAGCCACATAAATAATAGATAGAAGGGGCAGCAGGGAAAGCAGGAAGCCTGGTTAGGAGGCCTGTGGAAGGAGCCATGCATACATCAGACAGAGTTATGAGAGAGGTTGATAGGAAGTCTAGGGGTCCCCAAGGAGAGAAGAGTCTGGATTTCTCAAGGAGGAAGAAAGGACAAACTTTTTTTCCCCTCTATATTCCTTATGATTATATAACAATAATGTATCCTGCTAGAGGACAGTCAAAAAACCTTCTGGATAATTCTGTTATCTCAAAATGTAAATTATGGGAGTAGGTCTGGTGAGGTCTTTACAACCTCCAGACATTATTTTGATTCACTGTAATAATTAGTTTGAGAGTATATAACTCCATTGCTAATGCTAGCAAGGGGGTACTCTTTCTGCCCCCTTCTGATATCTATGTCAGAAGCTTTCTCTATACCTTTTATACTTTAATAAAACTCTATTGCACAAAAGCTCTGAGCGATCAAGCCTCATCTCTGGCCCCAGACTGAATTCTTCTCCTCCAGAGGCCAAGAATCCCAGAGGGGGTACTCTTTCTGCCCCCTTCTGATATCTATGTCAGAAGCTTTCTCTATACCTTTTATACTTTAATAAAACTCTATTGCACAAAAGCTCTGAGCGATCAAGCCTCATCTCTGGCCCCAGACTGAATTCTTCTCCTCCAGAGGCCAAGAATCCCAGCATGTTTCGTGGGTTCAGCAACAACCTTTCAGTTACAGGGCACTGCTGGCCACAGTCATCTCCCAACCCCCAAAATCCTCTCCACGAAGTAGCTGGGAAAGCAAACACTGTTATTACTGAATAAGCATTACACCAGAATGTTGTGGGTGTCACAGGAAATCTCCTAAGGGACGGCGAAAACAAGAAGCGACCTTGCCCTTTTTCTACAGACAGGCAAATATAACCAACCCCATGTATATTCTCACGATAAGCAGTAATCAGACCTCATGTGGACAGACTGGATTGCATCTTGGTCACCCAGAGTTCATCCCAGCTTTGCTTGGTAATTGGGGAGCCATTTTTTTGGCCACTTGGCCTTGCTATTGTTTAGTTGCCCAGTCATGTCCAACTCTTCTGAGACCCCATGGACTGCCTCTCTGTCTCTCGTCATCTCCAGGTTTGCCCAAATTCATGTCCATGGCATCAGTGATGCCATCCAGCCATCTCATCCTCTGATGCCCTCTTCTCCTTCTGCCCATCAGGGACTTTTCCAGTGAGTCAGGTCTTTCCATCAGATGACCAAAATATTGGAGTTTCAACTTCAGCATCATCCTTCCAATGAGTATTCTGGGTTGATTTCCCTTAAGATTGACTGGTTTGATCTCCTTGCTGTCCAGGAAACTCTCAGAAGTCTTCTCCAGCACCGCAGTTCAAAGGCATCGATTGTTTGGTGCTCCACCTTCTTTGTGGTCCAGCTCTCACAACCACAGGAGACCAATGGGAAGACCATAGCTTTGACAATATGGATCTTTGTTGGCAAAGTAACATCTCTGCTTTTCAGCACACTGTCTAAGTTTGTCATAGCTTTCCTGCCAAGAAACAAATGTCTTCTGATTTCATGGCTGCAGTCACCATCTGCAGTGATTTTAGAGCCCCCAAAGAGAAAATATGTCACTAGTTCCACCTTTTCACCCTCTATTTATCATGAAGTATGCAGGTCAGGAAGCAACAGTTAGAACTGGACATGGAACAACAGACTGGTTCCAAATAGGAAAAGGAGTACGTCAAGGCTGTATATTGTCATCCTGCTTATTTAACTTATATGCAGAGTACATCATGAGAAACGCTGGGCTGGAAGAAACACAAGCTGGAATCAAGATTGCCGGGAGAAATATCAATAACCTCAGATATGCAGATGACACCACCCTTATGGCAGAAAGTGAAGAGGAACTAAAAAGCCTCTTGATGGAAGTGAAAGAGGAGAGTGAAAAAGTTGGCTTAAAGTTCAACATTCAGAAAATGAAGATCATGGCATCCGGTCCCACCACTTCATGGGAAATAGATGGAGAAACAGTGGAAACAGTGCAGACTTTATTTTTGGGGGCTCAAAAATCACTGCAGATGGTGACTGCAGCCATGAAATTAAAAGACGCTTACTCCTTGGAAGGAACGTTATGACCAACCTAGACAGCATATTCAAAAGCAGAGACATTACTTTGCCATCAAAGGTCCATTTAGTCAAGGCTATGGTTTTTCCTGTGGTCATGAATGGATGTGAGAGTTGGACTGTGAAGAAGGCTGAGCACCAAAGAATTGATGCTTTTGAACTGTGGTGTTGGAGAAGACTCTTGAGAGTCCCTTGGACTGCAAGGAGATCCAACCAGTCCATTCTGAAGGAGATCAGCCCTGGGATTTCTTTGGAAAGAATGATGCTGAAGCTGAAGCTCCAGTACTTTGGCCACCTGATGGGAAGAGTTGACTCATTGGAAAAGACTCTGACGCTGGGAGGGATTGGGGGCAGGAAGAGAAGGGGACAACAGAGGATGAGATGGCTGGATGGCATCACTGACTCGATGGATGTGAGTTTGAGTAAACTCCGGCTGTTGGTGATGGAAAGGGAGGCCTAGCATGTTGCGATTCATGGGGTCACAAAGAGTCAGACATGGCTAAGTGACTGAATTGAACTGAACTGAATGGGACTGGATGCCATGAGCTAAGGTTTTTTTTTTTTTTTTTTTTTTTAATATTTAGTTTTAAACTGGCTCTTTCACTCTCCTCCTTTACCTTCATCAGGAGGGTCTTTGGTTCCTCTTAACTTCCTGCCATTGGCATGGTTTCATCCACATACCTGAGGTTGTTGATGTTTCTCCCACCTATCTTGATTCCAGCTTGTAACTCATCCAGCCTGGCTTTTCTCATGACGAGCTCAGCATATAGACAGGTAAACAAACAGGGTGGCAGCAGTCAGCCCTGTCTCACTCCTTTCTCAATCTTGAACCAATTTTTTTTTTTTTTTTTTAATATTTAGTTTTAAACTGGCTCTTTCACTCTCCTCCTTTACCTTCATCAGGAGGGTCTTTGGTTCCTCTTAACTTCCTGCCATTGGCATGGTTTCATCCACATACCTGAGGTTGTTGATGTTTCTCCCACCTATCTTGATTCCAGCTTGTAACTCATCCAGCCTGGCTTTTCTCATGACGAGCTCAGCATATAGACAGGTAAACAAACAGGGTGGCAGCAGTCAGCCCTGTCTCACTCCTTTCTCAATCTTGAACCAATCAGTTGTTCAGGGTTCTAACTGTTGCTTCTCGACCTGCATACAGATTTCTCAGGAGACAGGCAAGATGGTCTGGTATTCCCATCTCTTTAAGAGCTTTCCACAGTCTATTATGATCCACACAGTCAAAGGGTTTGGCATAATCAGTGAAACAGAGGTAGATGTTTTTCTGGAATTCCCTAGCTTTCTGTATGATCCAGTGAAGTTTGGCAATTTGATCTCTGGTTCCTCTTCCTTTTCTAAACCCAGCTTGGACATCTGGGAATTCTTGGTTCATGTCATGCTGAAGCCTGGTGTGAAAGATTTTCAGCATGGCCTTACTCGCATGGGAGATGAGTGCAACTGTCCGATGGTTAGCATGTTCTTTAGTACTACCCTTCTTGGGGACCGGGATGAGGATCGACCTCTCCCAGTCATGTGGCCACTGCCGGGTCTTCCAGATTTGCTTCCATATTGAATGCAACACCTTGAGGGCATCATCTCTTATGGTTTTGAATTGTTCTACTGGAATTCCATCACACCACTAGCTTTATTAACAGCAGTGCTTCCGAAGGCCCTGGACAGCCACTCCTCAGCATGTCTGGCTCTGGGCAGCTGAGCACACCGCCGTAGCAATCTGGTTCACTTGGGTGTTTTGTACAGTTGTTCCATGTATTCTTTCCACCTCTTCTTGATCTCTTCAGCATCTGCTAAGTCTCTACCATTTATATACTTTATTGTGCCTATCTTTGGGCAAAATCTTCCCTTGATATCTCCAGTTTTCCCAAAGAGATCTCTAGTCTTTCCCCTTCTGTTGTTTTCTTCTAGTTTTATGCACTGATCATTGAAGAAGGCCTTCTTGTCTCTCTGCGCTGTTCTTTGGAAATCTGGGTTTAGTTGGATATTCCTTTCTTTTTCTCCATTGCTTTTCACTTCTTTTCTTTCTTTAGCTATTTGTAAGGCCTCCTCAGACAGCCAGTTTGCCTTCTTGCTTTTCTTTTTCTTTGGGATGGCTTTGTTCTCTGCCTCCTGTACAATATTGACTCATTGGAAAAGACTTTGGTGCTGGGAGGGATTGGGGGCAGGAGAAGGGGACAACAGAGGATGAGATGGCTGGATGGCATCACTGACTCAATGGACATGAGTGTGGGTGAACTCCAGGAGTTGGTGATGAACAAGGAGGCCTGGCGTGCTGTGATTCATGGGGTTGCAGAGTCGGACACGACTGAGCGACTGAACTGAACTGATCCATAATTCTTCAGACACACTGTTTACAAGTTCTGATCCCTTAAATCTATTCATTACCTCCACTGCATATTCATGGGGGATTTGATTTAAGTTATACCTGGCTGGCCTATTGGTTTTCCCCACTGTCTTTAGTTTAAGCCTGAATTTTGCTCTGAGAAGCTGATGATCTGAGCCACAGTAAACTCCATGTCTTGTTTTTGTTGACTGAGTACGTCTTCTCTATCTGCAGCTACAAGGTGTGTAATTAATTTGATTTCACTGTTGGCCATTTGGTAATGTCTATGTGTAAAGTCATCTCTGTGTTGTTGGAAAGGACCAATGCATGCTCTTGGCAGAATTCAGTCAGCCTTTGCCCTGCTTCTTTTGTTCTCTAAGGCCAAACTTGCCTGTTACTCCAGGGATCTCTTGACTTTCTACTTTTGCATTCCAATCTCCGATGATGAATAGAACATCTTTTTTCTGGTGTTAGTTCTAGGAGATCTCTTAGGTCTTCATAGAGCTGATCAACTTTAGCTTATTTGGCACTGATGGTAGGGGGACAGGCTTAGATTACTGTGACTTTGAATGGCTTGCCTTGGAAATGAACTGAAATCATTCGTCAATTTTGGCATTGCACCCAAGTACTGAATTTCAGACTCTTTTTGTCGATTATGAGGGCTAACCTGTTTCTTCTATGGGGTTCTTGCCCACAGTAGTAGATATAATGGTTATCTGAATTAAATCACTCATTCCCGTCCATTTCAGTTCACTGATCGATAAGACGTCGATATTTATTCTTACCATCTCCTGCTTGACCACGTCCAATTTACCTTGATTCATGGACCTAACATTCCAGTTTCCTATGCAATATTGTTTTTTGCAGCATCAGAATTTACTTCTGTCTCCAGACACATCCACAACTGAGAGTGGTATCTGCTTTGGCCAGCCACTTCATTCTTTCTGGGGTTATTAGTAGTTCCCTGATCTTCGCCAGTAGCATATTGGACACTTTCAAACCTGTGGGACTCATCTTTCAGTGTCATATCTTTTTGGATACAGTTCATGAGGTTCTCACATCAAATATACTGGGGTGGCTTGCCGTCCTTCCATGAATCATGTTTTGTCTGAACTATCAACTATGACCCATCCACCTAGGGTGGCCCGGCAAGGCATGGCTCACAACTTTATCGAGTTACACAAGCTCCTTCACTATGAAAGAGCAGTGGAAAAACAAACTCACATCTTTATGACAGGAGGTAGTTTTGCAACTTGGAGCCAGGTGCCCACTGAACTGGGAGGTAGGGTGCTGTCTCATTTAATGTTTATATTTCAAAAGGAAGAGAAAGCACTTACAGTGAGGCATTTTCTAAGATGAATGCTCTGAGAAGAATGATAGGAAGGGGATCTCTTTCCCACCCTTAACAGGAAGGATTTTAGACTATATCTGTCCTTACATAGGGTCCACTGTGTGTCGGAAGCCCAGGAGCGCAGAGGGCAGGCATAATCAGGCTCTTGCTGAGTGAAGGTGAAAGTCCAGGGAGCAGGTGGAAAGTGATGGCCACAGGGCAACAGGGTCTGCAAGGTAGTTGGTGGGGAAATTGCAGAGGCAGTGGGCTACAGGTCAGGAGAGTGTCAGCCTGCCTATGCATTGCTGTTGCTGTGAGCCTGGACAAGTTAGCTCTGGGGGGTCTCCTCTCTTTCCCCAGCTTGCTGGCAACATCTAATGAGTGAAAGCAGCTCAGCTAATGCTTCAGCTACACTCACTGCAAGCCAGGCCCTCTTCCAAACCCTGACATACGTTAACTAATTTTATCCTCACAATAAACCATGAAATAGGAATTTTTCTCCTGGGGATCTCATGGAATGCCCAAATGAGCCAGATATGTGCCTTGACTTTATCTAAAGAACATATGATGCAAAAGAAAAATAATCCCTGCACTGAAAGAACCACAGTGCCACACGCTGCGTGATGGGGAACGACACGAAGAGGCAGATGCAGAGTGTCTGATCAAGTTGGAAGGACATCAAAAGTGCCTGGTAAATGACATCATCTTATTATCGTTGCTAATAGTTCACTCGTTATATTTTCATGTGTATAAATATTACCTTTTCAGCTTGGCATAAGACAGGAGAAGGTTGGAGAATTTCCTATTTTGTATGTCTCCTAGCTCTAGGTCAAGACCTAACACAGAGTAGGTGCGCAATAATGATTCACAAAAAATGAGAATTATTGGTTCCTTACAAGTGGAGAGAACTAGTCATTTTCCCACTCCAGCCTGGTGTCTTAAAAGGGGAGAAGTTTGACTGAATGTCTTATGTTCTGCTCACTTACTTAGGGTTTCTGTTTCATCTTGAACCTGTGTTGCTTGTATGGGTTTGCATGTCACTTAGGTCTTCCCCCTTCATGGCTTAGAGCTCTACTTAGAATTCCCTCTCAGCTTTTCCAGTTTCCTCTGCAGCTGTGGTCTGTTTACGTGTGCTCAGTAAACACTTGTTGACAGCTGACTGATGGTTTCTGGTTATGGCTGTGGAATAACCCAGTGGGTGCAGTTGGATATCTGCATCCTGGTGAAGACATCTGGGATTCTAAGTTTGGTTGCTTGGTATTATGAGATGCTCTCTCTGCCCTGACCTGATGGGTCACCCAATTGGATTCACATATGAGCATCAGTTCCTGGCACAGGCGGTCTCTAATACCTGGAGCAGAGAGCTAAGTGAAGTTATATTATCCTCTTGCCTAGAATCTTGAGGAGGAGAGATAGTCTTTTCTGAGCATCAAAGTCACACCTGGGTACCACTGGTATAATTTTAGGGATCCCCAAGGCCTGCTGGGGTGCCAGAAACTCCCACCACTCATCAATCATGGTACAGACATGACTATGATTATGAGATGGCAACTTTGACTTGAGAAGGACACCAAGACATGATTATCTAGAAGAGAGGGAGAAGGGAAGATGTCTGGGTTTTTCATCCAAATTCCTTATTCCTTACTCAGATAGCCCAGGTGTCTTCTTGGAAAATATTTTGTGATCCAACGGAACGGTGAGGGGGGAAGAGAAGGGTGGGGGCATGGCACCTGGGCTCAGTGAGGCCCTGTTGAGAGTTGGGGAGTGAAAACAATCGGAAGACAGGAGGAAGAATGGGATGGCTGGCCCTGGGTCGTCTGGACCTTTGTGAGTCTTTCAGTTCAAAAACCATATGCAGATGACTCTTTATTGAATTATGGAACAAGGATATTCAGAAAGGATGCCAGAGGAGACTCACATCCTCTACTCTTGTTTACGGATAAAATAAAGTAATATAAGCAGTCAATTAAACCTTTTTTATTTTGTTTCATTATTTAAAATATTGCATGTACAAACCAAACAGAGCTGTCTCTCACTTTAGCTAGTAGCGTGAATGTAAGGCCAAGTCTTGTGTCCAGTTAGCTTGACCATCTGCCTTTGGACCAGTGATAAGGCAGCTGGTCTCTCTCATGGTGAGGATGACCAAAGCGACTCTCATGGGTACTTCTCACACAGATGTTCAGACAGGAGGGGCTGTTCCGCTCTCTGCGCAAAGCTGTGGGGGGTGGGGGTGTTGAGGGACCCAGACTCCCTGCTGGTGTCCTGGCAGTCTTCCCCGCAGACCGGCAGTGTCAGGTCCCACCACACTCTGAGTCCTCTGCTCCTTCTCATTTGCAGCAGAAAGGCATTAATTTTTCTCTTTCCAAATTTCTCTGCCATGATTCTCAAAGTAGAGAAACTGATCATTAAATAAATATTTCTGGAGCTCGGTTTTCATAAGAGATGGCATCTAGGCCCACAGCACAGAATCCCTATCACCACAGTGCTGGGCTTCAGTGAGGAAACGGTGACAGCGTTTTTCCATTTCGACAGCTGCTTCTTATCTAAACTTGTTAAATGGTGAGCGGAACTGTCCTTGGTAGACTTTTCCCAACTGCACGGGTGCCAAAACAAACACGCGGAGTTCAGCCACCTCACTCACAATAGTGTGAGGGCAAGAGAGTCTGAATGGAGAAACAGACTTGGAGATAGTATTTCTGTACCTGCTTTCACAGCACCTCACTCTATGGACACAGAAAAGTCTCCTCAGGTCTGTTCAGGGCCATTTCTGAACTAGGGAGGCACCCACAGAACACACAGGACACACGAGAATGTGCCATTTTAAATAACACTGCAGTCACAATTATATGACTCCTAATGAGTTTTCATTGAAAAAAGTATTTTCTGGAATAAATTTCCTCATAGCTCAATTGGTAAAGAATTCGCCTGCAATGCAGGAGACCCTGGTTCAATTCCTGGGTTGGGAAGATTTGCTGAAGAAGGGATAGGCTACCCACCCCAGTATTCTTGGGCTTCCTTTGCGGCTCAGCTGGTAAAGAATCCACCTGCAATGCAGGAGACCTGGGTTCAATCCCTGGGTTGGGAAGATCCCCTGGAGAAGGAAAAGGCTACACTCCAGTATTCTGGCCTGGAGAATTCCATGGACTGTATAGTCCATGGGGTCACAAAGAGTCGAACACAACTGAACGACTTTCACATCACAAGCCAATTTAATTCCTTAATCAATTTCTATATACTGTGGTTATTCATTTTTATTTTTCTAAAATTAATGAATGAAACATTTTCCATTTTGATTTCTCAGAAGTATCTTTCATAAGGGTAAATTCTTTTCCATTTAGAGTTTATATTGAAGAGCTGGTTAATCAATTAGATTCTGTCATCATTAAGTTTACCTGATAATAGCTTCTGCGATTGAAAATTGTATTTTATGGCCAGATACACAATTTCCTTTTGTTTTTCTTTGTTTCCCCACTTTGGTCAAGTCCAGTATCCAAGGCTTAAATTTTTCAGCTCTAAATTTTACCAGCTGTATTTTTTAAAATCAAATTTCGTCTGGTGACTAAGTTTATAGTGTGATGTTCTAGCCATTCTCTGTGGATAGGCTATGTAGACTATTTCTACCTGTTATCTGACTTCTGTTTGTGTCATTATATTCAGAATTCTCTGGGTAGTAATACCTTCATCTAGAAATGAAATGATGTAAATTATACATGAAATAAGGGCTATAAATATAGCATATGCTTACAAAGCTAATTTTTAACTAAAAGGAGAGAATATACAAGTCTTTCATTGGCAATCTGAATTAACAGATTAGGTTAGAGTCAACAAGCTTTTTCTAAAAAGGACCAGGTAATAAATATTTTAGTCTTTGCAGGTCATATGTTCTCTGTGGCAACCAGTCATCTCTGCTGTAGTAGCTAAAAACAGTCATAGAGTGTGTGAAAACTAATGAGCGTGATCGTATTCCTTAAAACACTATTCACACATAGTCCAGATTCGGCCCATGGGCTATAGTTTGCAAATTCCTGGAATGGATGTTCATTCTATTTGTTTTATAAAAATATCCTTTACTTGTCAGGATTGACCATAGAAGGCTACAAATAGGGAGCTCCTAGAATACACATTAGAGATGGTTTCTTTTCACTTAGTCATTCAGAATGGCAGCTGTGATTGAAACACTGTACACCAACAATGTGTGTATCATGGAGGTCACCCCTAGCTTTCTCAGAAGAACTCAGCACCTTGCAGTATTACATTAAGAACCATATACTTCCTGTGAATGGATATAGGGATGGTAATCATTTTCCAATCTTATTGAAAATAGAGGCAGAAATATCGTCCAGACCTTCATCACAGGGTTGATTATGGATGAAGCATATTATATGATAAAATAAAAACTAATAGCAAAGCAAGATGTAACACTAACCTTGTTATTCATTCAAGGTTTAGAGTTTTTAACCTCATCTGGGCATAGCAGATTAAGTTCTGAACTTAACTGGGAAATTGCTATACTTCATTATACTTTGCATGTTCCCTTTAAAATAAAAACAGCTGAAACAAATGTAAAATGGAAAACCCATTACAAAGAGGCTGAAATTTGACAGGAAATATACCATATCAATGGAACTGAATTTTTAAAAAATGCTCTTCTGGCCTCTGGATGGGATTAAGATTTTTGTTATTTAGTTATTTACGGATGTTTTCAGCTTCACGTAACCATCTAAAAATGCCCCTAGTTGTGTCCAGACAAGCAGATGTTAGAGGCGAGCGATTGTTGGTTCTAGTTCAGCAGCTCTGCACGTCGGTCCAAAGCCCAGGTTTTTCCGCCCCTCCACTCTGACACCCTTGTTGGCCTCGGTCCTTAGGTTCGTTGTTTTATGGTCGCAAGATGACTGCTCTGCCTCCAGACATCACATTAACATTTGAGGGAGGAAGAAGGGGTAGAGTCCGAGCCGCTGACTCTGCTAATCAAAGGGCAGCAGAGAACTTCCAGCAACCCTAGGCAGATTTCTGTTTATTTCCCACTGGCCACAAGTCTCTTACTTGGCTACTAATGGTTACAGAGGAGGCTAGGAAAGTGAGTATTTATTTTTCTCAATTTCTATGTTGATGTGGACAAAGGAGAAAAGTGTAGGGGGAGGGTTCAGTGTCCATTTGTGTTTGGCATTAAGTTTATCACCACTTTTCACAAGAACGTAGAACTGAATTCACAAATTTTGTCATCTAATGTTAAAATTAATAGGGAAAAATACCCCCACTTTTTACTTATACAACTGCACTCGATGACCAAGAAAAGCCATCAGTTTGGCTATAATCCCTGAAACATGATCCAATCACATTTCCCAGAACTTGCTATCCCAGATCACTATATTCTCCAGTCCATGGCTTGCTGCATCCGAAGCAGCAGCCACACTTCTGCCGCAAAGGCTGCGTACAGCAGTCTGCAGGGGCTGCCCCAAGCGTCATCACACAGATGAGGAACTGTCTTCTCCCCTGCGGATTCCTCCTGGGGAGATGGGGAGGCTGGGGCTATTTTGTTTCATTTACTAGAAATCTAAAGCTCATTGAACCGACTGAGAAAACTCTGTATTAATATGTGAGTGCTCTTTATTGGAAAGAAATGGACTTTCCCCTAATGAGCCTTTTTAGCAAAGGCAGACCCTTGGGTCTGTCCCAGCTCTCTTGATGAAGGTGAGCAGCAATGAGGACTCAGAGAGGGTGGGAGTGTCCTCATCACAAACAGAAAAGCTTGGATGTAGGACAGGGAGCTTCTCCCCATCCCCTGGTTCCAGTAAATAATGAGTTTAGTGCTTATGTGTCTTGAACAAAGCATGCTCATAGTAAAACTGACTGATTCAGGCAGAGACAAATCCTCTGTGAAACAATTAGCTTTGTCCTAGGTATAAAAATAGAAACCCAGTTCTTGTGTTTACCTTTCACTGTTTCCTTACCTCGTGCAAGCGGGCTCCAAGCGGGATTGCTTCACATGTGTAGATAAATCTCTTCTTTCCTGGCTGGCTGTTTCACTTCGCAGTGGTTCTGTGTGTGTTTGTCCCATGATGGGATGGCTGGTCGGGAACTGGGAAAGCTGGAGTTCTGGTTTGGATCAAGCCTCATCTCACAAGCACAGAGCAGACTTGATCCACAGAGGCCTGAACGTCCTCAGCCTGAGGGCCATCTTTCACCCCTGCGTCACCGCAGCCCACGATTGCTGACTGGGCCCACGCTGGGTCTGTGGATCCAACTCTGAGTGAAGTCCTCCACAGCCAACACTTACTTCCCTTCAAATCTTTATTCAGCCAGAGATGAGCTGTCCCTAACTTCCGCTGCTGCAATGAAAGCACAAGAAGTAGCACCCTTTGGAAAGAAGCTGTCCTAAATCGTGCATGCTAGGTTGCTTCAGTTGTGTCTGACTCTTTGGGACCACATGGACTATAGCCCACGCAGCTGCTCTGTCCGTGGGATTCTCCAGGCAGGAGTGCTGGAGCGGGCTGCCACGGCCTTCCCCAGGGGACCTTCCCGACCCAGGGACGGACTTGTGTCTCTCGTGTCTCCTGCAGTGGCAGCAGGCTTCTTTGCCACTAGCACTGCCTGTCCTAAGTCTGACCACACCAAAATTCTGTGGGTTGTTGGAATAGGTGCTCCAAGGCAATGGCACCCCACTCCAGCACTCTTGCCTGGAAAACCCCATGGACGGAGGAGCCTGGTGGGCCGCAGTCCGTGGGGTCGCTAAGAGTTGGACACGACTGAGCAACTTTACTTTCACGCATTGGAGAAGGAAATGGCAACCCACTCCAGTGTTCTTGCCTGGAGAATCCCAGGGACGGGGGAGCCTGGTGGGCTGCCGTCTATGGGTCGCACAGAGTCGGACACGACTGAAGCGACAGCAGCAGTAGCAGCCAAGGATAATTTACATTCTTGATAAAATGCTGATAAAGTGCTCTAGCAGTTTTCTGATTTATTTTAATGAGTTTAAAAGCCTCACATAGGAAACCACCCAGCTGGTAGTCACCCTTGAAAGCTGATCAAGGGACTTGAATCAATCCTGCAGAAAATGTAAGCAGATATAATTTATTGTGTTCTACCTGACAATGATTATTTCCTTATTTTTCCCCAATAACATATCATTATCAAGACAGAAACTTCTTCATTGGTTTAGAGCCTCTCTCATATGATGAGGCTGAAATGAACTTTGGTGTAAATTGTGATCCCTGAGAAGCTGCTTCAAATATACGAAAAGATGTGTGACCGAGGGCAGGCTCCCTCCCAGCCGAGAGTGAGCGGGACTCTCCAAGAATTACTCAAGGGTAGGGTTTGCAGAAGCTCCTAGAGGAGGTGGAGTTCAGCTGGGTCTGGTGAACATGGCCAAGGCTAGAGATGAGAGGAGAGCCTTTGAGCTGAGCCCACAGAGGAGCGGCCATCCAGCAGAATCAGGGCTAACCTGGGCGTGAACTGGGGAACCAGTGACTCCCCAGGAAGATGGGTAGAAGAGGTCAGGACCAGCAGTTCCTGGACTCAGGGAAAGACTGGAGAACAGAGGAAAAAATTGGATATTTATTGGGAGTAAACATGGTGTTCGTTCCCCTCCAGTTTAGAGAGTACTGGGTGAAAAGCCAGGAGCCAAACATCTGGGTGAGTCATCTGGGGAGGACTGAGTTCACAGAAGAGCCACATGATGTTTGTGTGGGTGGGGAAATGCCAGTCCATATGCCCAGCTCCCCACCTCTACTCACACCCCACCACACGCATACAGACACACACCACAGCGCACATACAGCCTTTACTGCAGGTTTACATACATATGCCACATCACACATACACACAAACTCCCTACCACACACGCACATACACATGAAAACTTACACATACATATACAACACAAACAAGCACCCTGCCTGCCACACATAACAGAATACACCACAGACACACACACCCCACCATACACTGCAGGCTTCCTCACAGCTCAGGCGGTAAAGAGTCTGCCTGCAGTGAGGGGACCTGGGTTCGACTATTTGATTGCTGTGTCGGGAAGATCCCCTGGAGAAGGAAATGGCAATCCACTCCAGTATTCTTGCCTGGAGAACCCCATGGACAGAGGAGCCTGGCAGGCTACAGTCCATGAGGTCGCAAGAGTCAGACATGACCTAGTGACCTAACCACCACCACCGTCACCACATACATAGATACATTACACACATGCACACACATGCCACCACACACACATATACACATACCCCATATGTGTATGCATATGCCCTGTACACATACATACACACCACACACACACATCACACCCTACCACACAATTACATACACACACCATCAGTCAGTAAGTTCAGCTGCTCAGCTGTGCACCACATACACTCTGCAGTCCCGTGGACCAGGCTTCCTGGTCCATCACCAACACCCGGAGCTTGCTCAAACTGATGTCTATCGAGTTGGTGATGCCATCCAACCATCTCATCCTCTGTCATCCCCTTCTCCTCCTGCCTTCAATCTTTGCCAGCATCAAGGTCTTTTCCAATGAGCCAGTTCTTTTCACCAAGTGGTCAAAGTATTGGAGCTTCAGCATTAGCATCAATCCTTCCAGTGGATATTCAGGACTGATTTCCTTCAGGATTCACTGGTTTGATCTCCTTGCAGTCCAAGGGACTCTCAAGACTCCAACACCACAGTTCAAAAGCATCAGTTCTTCAGTGCTCAGCCTCCTCTGCAAGCCAGCTCTCATGTCCGTACGTGACCACTGGAAAAACCACAGCCTTGACTACATAGACATTTATCAGCAAAGTGATGTCTCTGCTTTTGAATATGCTGTCTAGGTTGCTCATAGCTTTTCTTCCAAGGAGCAAGCATCTTTTAATTTCATGGCTGCAGTCACCACCTGCAGTGATTTTGGAGCCCCTCCCCCAAATTAAATCTCTCACCATTTCCATTATTTCCCCATCTATCTGTCATGAAATGATGGGACAGGATGCCATGATCTTAATTTCCTGAATGTTGAGTTCTAAGCCAGCTTTCTCACTCTCTCTCCTCTTTCACTTTCATCAAGAGTGTCTTTAATTCTTCTTCACTTTCTGTCATTTGGGTGGTGTCACCTGCCTATCGTAGGTTTTTGATATTTCTCCCTGTAATCTTGATTCCAGCTTGTGCTACAACCAGCAGAGCGTTTCACTTGATGTACTCTGCATATAAGTTAAATAACAGTGTAATAATATACAGCCTTGACATACTCCTTCCCCAATTTGGAACCAGTCCATTGTTCCATGTCTGGTTCTAACTGTTGCTTCTTGACCTGCATATAGATTTCTCAGGAGGCAGGTAAAGTGGTCTGATATTCCCATCTCTTTCAGAATTTCCCACGGTTTTTTGTGATCCAGGTAGTCAAAGACTGGCACAGACAATAAAGCATCAGTAGATGTTTTTCTGAAATTCTCTTGCTTTTTCTATGATCTAATGGATGTTGGCAATTTGATCTCTGGTTCCTCTGTCTTTTCTAAATCCAGTTTGAATATCTGGAAGTTCTCAGTTCACATACTGTTGAAGCTAAGCTTGGAGAATTTTGAGCATTACTTTGCTAGCGTGTGAGATGAGTGCAATTGTGTGGTAGTTTGAGCATTTTTTGGCACTACCTTTCTTTGGGATTGGAATGGAAACTGATCTTTTCCAGTCTGTGGCCGCAGTGGAGTTTTCCAAATTTGCTGACAGATTGAGTGCAGCACTTTCACAGCATCTTCTTTCAGGATTTGAAATAGCTCAATTGGAATTCCATCACCTCCACTAGCTTTGTTTGCAGCGATGCTTCATAAGGCCCACTTGATTTCTCATTCCAGAATGTCTGGCTCTAGGTGAGTGATCACACCATCTTGGTTATCTGGGTCATGAAGATCTTTTTTGTATAGTCCTTCTGTGTATTCTTGCCACCTCTTCTTAATATCTTCTGCTTCTACACGTACCATACTACACACATACACATGCACCCCACACCATACAGATATACACATGCCATGAACACATGTACACATGCCACACACATCACTTCCCCTCACACACATACATACATGCACCATGCTACTCCATACACATACACACACCACATACACACACACACCTCATCACTCGTATCATATGCCACATCACACACATAAACCATTGCACACCACACTACATTCACACCCAAACATGAATACACGCATTACACCTTACATACCACTCATCTGTACCCACGCCACGTAAGTCTGCACACACACACACATCCCACATCCTGCTATACACAGACAGTGAAACCAATCTTGTGCCAGCCAGCAAGAGTGATCTCATCAGTAGACAGCCTCCCTCTAACTGAAATGTTCTACAGGCACAAGTCTCAGAGCTGCTTGGACATATGACCAACCCCCGGTACCATTTGAAGAATGAGTGCCCTGTAGGGGAGAAACAGGAGCCAGGGACCAGACGGTCGTGGTCTGCCCACTCCACGGGTCCCAGGAGTCAGAGAACTTGGAACACTTAGAGGAACGTGCCTGGAGAGTGGCTTGTGGGATCAGAGGGTGGAACTTTCGGGAGGCCTTTTCTACTTCTGATCCCAAGATTCAACTCTGCGGGACTCAGTTTCCCCACTGCTGCTGAGCCACTTTGAAATGATGCAGCAAAGTCTGGTCACACACATATTTGGGGTTCAAGGCACATCCCCAGAGTCACATGCACATGTGGGGTTCAAGGCCTGTCCCCAGATTCACTGGTTCAGTAAGATAGTAGATATCCCCCACAACTTAAAACTGTGATTTCTGTGAAACCTTCTGGTCCTTTTGAGAGCTAGTCTAAGACCCATTTCAATTCTACACTGATGAGCACAATCTAAATTTTATTTGTGATGCTGAAACCAAGTGCCTGAAGGGAAATCGGACTGCCAAGTGAGAGAGCACCTTTCTCAGCCGAGACCCTCCCCTAGGCTGAGTGCATCTTCTTCTCAATGCAGGGATATCTGCAGGGCCAGGTGAGTTTATTAAACAGATAGTAAGCGAGTCCTAGGGCTAGAAGGGCGCTCATGGTGACTCAGGGCAGCGAGAGGAATGAGAAAACACTCACAGCCCAGCAGGATGGAGAGACGTGACCAGGACAGTATGGGACTACGTCATCCCCTAGTCTGTCCCATCTCTGCAAGAATCACAGACTGCTATCACAGACTTAGAGAATGAACTGACAGTTCCAGGGCGCGAACGGGTAGTTAAGGAGTTTGGATATGGATCAGTTCAGTTCGGTTCAGTTGCTCAGTCGTGTCTGACTCTTTGCGACCCCATGAATCGCAGCACGCCAGGCCTCCTTGTCCATCACCATCTCCTGGAGTTCACTCAGACTCACGTTCATCGAGTCAGTGATGCCATCCAGCCATCTCATCCTCTGTCGTTCCCTTCTCCTCCTGCCCCCAATCCTTCCCAGCATCAGAGTCTTTTCCAATGAGTCAGCTCTTTGCATGAGGTGGCCAGAGTACTGGAGTTTCAGCTTTAGCATCATTCCTTCCAAAGAAATCCCAGGGCTGATCTCCTTCAGAATAGACTGGTTGGATGTGTATACACTGCTGTATTTAAAATGGGTAACCAACAAGGACCTACCATTTAGCACATGGAACTCTGCTCAATGTTATGCGGTAGCCTGAACGGGAGGAGAGTATAGGGGAGAATGGATACATGAATGGCTGAGTCCCTTCACTGTTCACCTGAAACTATCACAACATTGTTAACTGACTATACCCCAATACAAAGTAAAAACTTTAAAAAAATCATTGACTGTTAGATGTGGGTCCAGGTCAACCTGGGCAGTGTGGGCCCAGCCCCATCAGCACTGCTCCTGGGACACTCCACCCATCCTCAAGGTCTTGTCCTGACTTCTCCTTTCTCAAGTGAGTCTTCCTGACTGTACAGGCTAGACCAGGCTTATTGTTACATCCTCAGGTTGATCATGATTCTTTTTCTTCCTAACATTTATGCAAACTGCAAATAAGTCATTATTTATGTGAAAATTGATTAATCTTGACACCTTGCAAAACTGTAGGTTTCATGGGGATGGTGATCTTGCCTGATTTGTCTCCAGTTGTCACCTCAGAGATGAATTCCAATCTTGGCATGTAATGGGTTTTCAATAAATAGTTGGTGGCCAAATGAACAAAAGTGATATGAAAAGAATGGGTGTTGGTTTCAGACAAACCTGGACTCATTCTGCGTGACATTTAGAAAATAGCTGAGCCTCTTTGGACCTCAGTTTTCTCTCCCTGGAAAGTGGGTATGTTGCAGGAAGGGGGACCCCCTTCCAGGGCTCAAAGTGGGCTCTTGCCTAACACTCAGAAGTGAATTGTTGGAGGAGACACATGTACTGACAAAACAAGAGATTTTATTGGGAAAGGGCGCCCGGATGGACAGCAGTAGTGTAAGGGAACCCAGGAGAACAGCTCTGTCACGTGGCTCGCAGTCTCTGGTTTTATGGTGATGGGATTAGTTTCGGGTTGTCCTTAGCCAATCATTCTGACTCAGAGTCCTTCCTGGGGGTGCACGCCTTGTTCAGCCAAGATGGATGCCAGCAAGAAGGATTCTGGGAGGTGTTTGTACACACAGTGTTAGACCTTTCCAGCTGTTTCAAATCCTGAAAGATGATGCTGTGAAAGTGCTGCACTCAATATGCCAGCAAATTTGGAAAACTCAGCAGTGGCCACAGGACTGGAAAAGGTCAGTTTTCATTCCAATTGTAAAGAAAAGCAATGCCAAAGAATGCTCAAACTGCTGCACAAGTGCACTCATCCCACATGCTAGTAAAGTAATGCTCAAAATTCTCCAAGCCAGGCTTCAGCAACACGTGAACCGTGAACTTCCTGATGTTCAAGCTGGTTTTAGAAAAGGCAGAGGAACCAGAGATCAAATTGCCAACATCTGCTGGATCATGGAAAAAGCAAGAGAGTTCCAGAAAAACTTCTATTTCTGCTTTATTGACTATGCCAAAGCCTTTGGCTGTGTGGACCACAATAAACTTTGGAAAATTCTGAAAGAGATGGGAATACCAGACCACTTGACCTGCCTCTTGAGAAATTTTTGCTTTTATTTCCAGTATACTGGGAGGTGGATCATTTGTTTTACTTTGCTCAAAGTTTCTTTTTTGATCAAAGTAAAACAAATATTTTTTAAACAGACAGACTTTAAAATTATTTAAGTAGGGCTCCAAATAAATTTACATAAATCTTTAAATTGATTTACATCTCACTTCATAATGTGTATAAATATACTATGACAGGCTTCAAATATTTGGAGGAATGTTTCATACAACAAAAGCGTGTAAAGTTTACTTTAGGAGAAATCTTCAATACTTTCTAAAATAGGCTGTAAAAATAACATAGGCATCATTTTGATCCTCATGAGTATACTTTATTTGTCCTTGAAAAAAAATATATCCAATGTACCTTTCAGAATGATTTATTAGGTGTTATTGTTATGGTGCTCAATATTGTTCAGTACCGAACTACTATACTGATTAGCACTCTCCATTCAGCTTTAGTTCTATCATGTACTTTTATTTACCTCCTGAGGCAAAAACATTTTAATTGGTTTAGAGAAGCTTGAACTCTCTTCTATCAATGACAGATTTCATCAAAATGGAACTAACCCAAGAGCAACAGTCCAGGGCAAAAATTAAATAAAATAAAAACATGATCCACTTTGGGTTTCTAAGTTTTAAGATGTACAAACCAACAGTTTTTTTTAAGTGTGAAAGCAAACATAGCATTGTAAAACAACTATACCCCAATAAAATTTAATTTAAATTTTTTTAAATTTCATTTTTACTTTATTTTAGTTTACAATACTGTATTGGTTTTGCCATACATTGACATGAATCTGCCACAGGTGTATATGAGCTCCCAATCCTGAATCCCTCCCCCACCTCTCACCCCATATCATCTCTCTGGATCCTCCTCGTGCACCAACCCCAAGCATCCTGTATCCTGTATCGAACATAGACTGGTGCTTCATTTCTACATGATAGTAAACAAGCTATGCCCAACCTAGATATTATATTGAAAAGCAGAGACATTACTTTGCCGAATAAGGTCCATCTAGTCAAGGCTATGGTTTTTCCTGTGGTCATGTCTGGATGTGACAGTTGGACTGTGAAGAAGGCTGAGTGCCGAAGAATTGATGCTTTTGAACTGTGGTGTTGGAGAAGACTCTTGAGAGTCCCTTGGACTGCAAGGAGATCCAACCAGTCCATTCTGAAGGAGATCAGCCCTGGGATTTCTTTGGAAGGAATGATGCTAAAGCTGAAACTCCAGTACTTTGGCCACGTCATGTGAAGAGTTGACTCACTGGAAAAGACTGATGCTGGGAGGGATTGAGGGCAGGAGGAGAAGGGGAGGACCGAGGATGAGATGGCTGGATGGCATCACTGACTCGATGGATGTGAGTCTGAGTGAACTCCGAGAGATGGTGATGGACAGGGAGGCCTGGCGTGCTGTGATTCATGGGGTCACAAAGAGTCGGACACGACTGAGTGACTGAACTAACTGAACTCCACTGGTGGGTGGTGGCTTATTAGTTCTGTGGCCCTAATCAGGACCTTCTGTCGTAAAACAACTCATGCAAATGGTTACTATGGTGCCTGACCAGGGTGGGTAGTTTCAGTCAGTGTGCTTTCCCTGAGAGGTAGAGTAAAATCTATATTTTAGCCATGTTGATTTATATACCCAGCATGTAGCAACCACTGAATAAATGTTAATTCCTTCATCCTTCTATTTTAAAGTTGAAAATACAGAATAATCCTCTTCTTTCATGATCACATCTCAATAAAGAGCAGCTCACTGTTCAATCTACCTGCTTCTCTTGGAGGTCTTATCAAACCGTCTCAGCCTGGTCCCTCCCTCATCCTTCCCTGAGGCTGCTCTCCAACTTGCCTATGATTTTGACTCACCTCCTCCTGGCCTTTGGTGAGCAATAAAATGTTAGTAAATGACCAATCAAAAATAGTTTGGGAGGAGACATCTCAGTACTAATGACTCTGCCCAAAAGACCTCTTTCAGGCCTCTCATGTGACTGTATGTTCCTCGGTTCTTTGTCTCGTCACAACAAAGATTTGGAGCGACAGACATTAAAGCCCTCAGCGCATCACAGCTCTCAGGTCTTGGACAAACTGTGTTATAGCTCTAAGGCAAATCAGTGTTACAGCTCTATTTTATTTAGAAGATAGCAGGAGAATCCATCCTTGAAGCGTGAGGGCATGCCAACCCAAAGACTTGAAGGGAAGAGAGTGGAGGAGCGTGTAGGGGAGGGGGAGAGAGAGAGGGAGAGAGGGAGAGAGAGAGAAAGGATGCACACACGTGGGAGAGAAAGAGCAAGAGGAAGCACTTTGGCTTCTCCTTTTATGTTTTTTTCCTCCACCTGGGCCTGCCCCATGCAAATTGGGCTTAGCCTGGAGTGCTGTTTGCTCTATCTGAAGTCTTCACTCTGGTCCTCGGACCTTCTTTTGTTCTATTTTTGTGGGCTTTTCCCTTCCTTGTCTTTTAGCCACTGCCATTTTGGACTCCTTTCCCCTATTCTACCTACCTAACAGGCCCTAAGTCCTCACCTATCAAAACTGCTTCCTGGCTTCTTGAACACCACTTCCTGTTTCTGTTACTGCCCCCTTGGATCCCTCCTGTGGTGGCTGACTCCTTTCCCATCCCCTCTCTCGCTAGATTTTCCTCTCCCTTCTTCCCCTCTCCTCTCCTTGCTTGACTCTCCCTGGGTAAAACACCTTTTTCCACAGGCCTTGGGTTACATGGTGGTGCCTTTGCCTTCCACATCTGTGTCCCCAGCCTGGATCTACCTCTTGAGCATTGGAACCATCTAAGCAAGTGTTCAGCACTGAGTTCGAATAGATACCTCAAAAGAATACCATCCAAACTCAGCTTTGCACAGTCCTTCGCCAGAGTTCTTGTACCTCCTGTGTCTCTCTCGGGGTTATTGGCTTTATCATTCTCTCAGGAGCCTGAACTTGGAAACGTGGTGCCTGGACCCTCTCCATCGTTCCTCATGACAGTATTGCTATCAGAGAACATTTTTTAAAGCAGAAATCAAGCATCACACCCCTTGCCTCACGCAGGCATCTTCAGTCCCTTCCTCGGCATCGTCTCTCCCCTCCCATGTGGTGTCTGGCACTAATCAATGTCCTTCCTTCCCTCACTCACTTTACGCGGCCCAGACCCAGCCTGACATCTTGTGCAGAAGCTCTACTTCCTTGGGGTCCTTTCGTCACCACTGGGGAGGGCGAGGAAGCCCAGAAGCAGGAGCAGCTTTGCTGCTGCCACTGCACCTCCCTCTCAGCCCCTGGGCCTGCTGGCGACCCCTAGACAAGCCCCACACTTTCCCACCTCTGTTACTGCCTTATCATCCTCTGCCTCTGAAAGGCCCTT
>SJYC01028746.1:0-13462 GCA_006408675.1 Madoqua kirkii | reverse complement strand
GACTCAGCAGTGACCACAGGACTGGAAAAGGTCAGTTTTCATTCCAATCTCAAAGAAAGGCAATGCCAAAGAATGCTCAAACTAATGCACAATTGCACTCATCTCACATGCTACTAAAGTAATGCTCAAAATTCTCCAAGGCAGGCTTCAGCAATACGTGAACCATGAACTTCCAGATGTTCAAGCTGGTTTTAGAAAAGTCAGAGGAACCAGAGATCAAATTGCCAACATCTGGTAGATCATGGAAAAAGCAAGAAAGTTCCAGAAATACACCTATTTCTGTTTTATTGACTATACCAAAGCCTTTGACTGTGTGAATAACAATAAACTGTGGAAAATTCTAAAAGAGATGGGCATACCAGACCACCTGACCTGCCTCTTGAGAAATCTGTATGCAGGTCAGGAAGCACCAGTTAGAAATGGACATGGAACAACAGACTGGTTCCAAATAGGAAAAGGATTACATCAAGGCTGTATATTGTCACCCAGCTTATTTAACTTATATGCAGGGTACATCATGAGAAGCACCAAGCTGGAGGAAGCACAAGCTGGAATCAAGATTTCTGGGAGAAATATCAATAACCTCAGATATGCAGATGACACCACCCTTATGGCAGAAAGTGAAGAGGAACTAAAAAGCCTCTTGATGAAAGTGTAAGAGGAGAGTGAAAAAGTTGGACTAAAGCTCAACATTCAGAAAACGAAGATCATGGCATCTGGTCCCATCACTTCATGGCAAATAGATGGGGAAACAGTGTCAGACTTTATTTTGGGGTGCCCCCAAATCACTGCAGATGGTGACTGTAGCCATGAAATTAGAAGGTGCTTATTTCTTGGCAGGAAAGTTTTGACCAACCCAGACAACATATTAAAAAGCAAAGACATTACTTTGTCAACAAAAGTCTGTCTAGTCAAGGCTATGGTTTCTTCAGTAGTCATGTCTGGATGTGAGAGTTGGACTATCAAGAAAGCTGAGCACTCAAGAATTGATGGTTTTGAACTGTGGTGTTGGAGAAAACTCTAAGAGTTCTTTGGACTGTAAGGAGATCCAACCAATCCATCCTAAAGGAAATCAGTCCTGAATATTCACTGGAAGGACTGGTGCTGAAGCTTAAGCTCCAATACTTTGGCCACCTGATGCAAAGAACTGATTCATTACAAAGACCTTGATGCTGGGAAAGATTAAAAGTGGGAGGAGAAAGGGATGACAGAGGATGAGATGATTGGATAGCATCACCAGTTCAATGGACATGAGTTTGGGTAAACTCAGGGTGTTGTTGATGGACAGGAGGGCCTGGCATACTGTAACCATGGGGTCACTAAGAGTCAGACATGACTGAGTGACTAAACTGAACTGAAATGATATGGGAAAAGAGATCTTCCAAATAAGTTGTCTTTTTATTATTTTATTAGTGCTTGTATCACTGTAGTTCATTCCTCTGAAAGATAATTTTAAATTTCTTAACTGTTTCAAGGATTGTTCTAAGCACTTGGATATAGGAATGCATACAATCGACCTCAGATCTTAATCTTTCTCAAGAATCTTTGTGCAGTTGGTTATCCAAAAAGTAACCCTACCCCCCCCAAAATTAACATTAACTTATCTGTTTGTTTATAATCTTCCTCCCATTATCAAAGGTAACCACAGCCAAATACACTCGTGATTGTAATGTACAATCTGCAACAGACTTGGCAATCACAATGGGCAGTGTGATATCTAATAGAGATAAATTAGTATTGAGATTTCAGTACAACTATGTTAACTGTAAAATGCAAATAAACATTTAAAGTGCCTCCAGTGATTCAGTAAACGAAGTCAGTATTTTGTGAGTATGTATTAATCTATGTGCATGATTGCTCCAATTTTTCTCATCGTGAGAACTTTAACCTTACACTGTTCATTTTCCCAGAAAGGACAGTGAGTCCTTAAAACAATTATTTAACTAACCTCTGAGTGAACTGGCTCTGCTGTCATTGTGAAAATTTGGATGTTCTCATTGTATTAATGGCTTTGGCTCATTTTTTTACTTCCATCTTTTAAGTCTGGATATTATTCTAAGTGGTCTCCTTTACAAAAATATAAAAGGCATATTTTGTTTGTTTGTTTGTTTGAGAGAACAGAATTTATTAGCATGAGAGTTGCTGTTAGAACAGCAGGCCGGCTCAAGGGAAAGCAGACCCCTTTCGAGGGCTAGTAGCCCATTTCAGCAGTAAAGAATTTGCCAACCAATGCAGGAGACGCATGCCTAGTTCAGGAAGATACCTGGAGTATAAAATGGCAACCTTCTCCAATATTCTTGCCTGGAAAATTCCACGGACAGAGGAGCCTAGCAGGCAATAGTCCACGGGTCACAAAGAGTCAGACTTGACTGAGTGACTGAGCACAGACACACACACAGCCAATTTCATAGCCTTAAGACAGAGAAAATTCCTACTGGAAGGATGTCACTAGATGATTGGTTAGGATGCTAACTTTAAATAAACTGCCTGGCTGTTTTTTTACTATTGTTTTCCCTTTGAATTTGATTCTGGAGTTCTACATAGTCAAGTCATAAAATACAAGGCACTGTGGAGACTTCACTGTCAGAAATCCCCACGTAAAATGTTGACTCACACTATTAAAACTGGCTGATGCTCTATCTCAGTCCCAGAAAAGTTCCCAGGATTTGAAAGCAAATATATACTTTCTTCAATTGTCACTAAAAATCAAAATATTTACAAATAGGATGTTAATAAATGCTTATTTTATTTTAAAATCATATTCAGACATACTTTTATCCTAGTTGAACTATGGCCTCTGCGTGTCGTAAATCTTGCCTTGAAATTCGTTAAGTATTGCTACTTATTTTGGGCTGCTTTATTTAACACAGTTCAAGGCTCACAGATGTAAAAGTTGCCTAAAATACTAAAATGTAACTGAAATAAGACAAAACATTTCAAAATAGCCATCTGAAAGAAATCCAGAATTTAAGAGGATATTCTCACCTTGAATGAGCACTATTTTAGACTAAAAAGATTCTGTTTATTGTATTTATAGATTTTACAGATGTCTTGAAATATGTGTTTTTCCTCTGAGAGAATATAAAGAAAGCTAAATATCTACCAGAAGTCTTGAAAAAGCAAGTAAAAAGGAAAAGTATGTGAAGAGGTTAAAAATAAATAAATAAAAGTGATGAATAGATTTTTTATTTTTCTTAATGCCAACTAGTTTCTCTTGAAAAGGTTCCAGCATGGGAAATCATAAAATTAAACTATAAATAAGATAGCTTGCTAAATTTATTTTGCATGAAAAGTTTCTTCTATAGTGTGTTAGTCATACATTAACTATGTAATCTCTTCCTCATCACTATGTAATCCACAATCTTCAGAATCTTGAATTCTTGAATCTTTTTATACATTATACCTCCAAGATTTTATTTGGAGTATTGGCTTAACTTTTCAAAACACATGATTAAGTTGGCTTATCTACACTTTTATTTTTAACACCACACTAAGTATATCTTTAGAGGCTTAGGTGTGATTGTTTCATGAAAAATACTGAATGGTTTTGATTACAGGAATGGCATGCACAGTTTCTCTCTCTTTACTGGAGTTCAAAGTTTATTTCTCACCTTACTGAAGTTCTGAATTTATTTGTCACTCTACTGAAGACTGCAAGATATAAACAAATCGTTTAAAAAATTAACTGCCAAGAGTGTAGTGGAGATGAGCATCATTTTGGTATTTCTTTGAGGAAAAGTCAATCATGTGAACAGAGCTTCCATAGTCTTCAAAAACAAGTGGCTTTCATGTGTTGTTCGAAATAGCTGAAAAATATTGAGGCACGTATCTTTTGGCCATGACTTGGGATTTTAATAGTGAGCTAAAAGCTTCCCTGGTGGCTCAGATGGTAAAGTGTCTGTCTGCCTGTAAGGCAGGAGACCCAGGTTCAGTCCCTGGGCGGGGAGAATCTCTTGGAGAAGGAAATGGCAAACCACTCCAATACTCTTGCCTGGAAAACTCCATGGATGGAGAAGCCTGGAAAGCTGTACAGTCCATGGGGTTGCAAAAGGGTCGGACACGACAGAGCTACTTCACTTTCACTTTTAAAACTATCCTAGTCTTGGAAACAATCAGATTGGTTGATGACCAAAGCTGCCAGGAAGATGTTCCTTAGTTTATGGCTCCTGCAAGACCACTATATTTTGAGGCTGCAGGCCCTAATCAGTAGCAATCCAGTTACTTATTTCCATAGTTTGCATCACTGGAGAAGGTAACAGGCTTTCAGCTGGGCACAGGAGGTGGTGGCAGGCAAAAGTCACTTTTATTTTCAGAGAAAACTGAGATGTATAACAATTGACAGAAACTCTCAGACTTGGTTTTTACGAAGGCAAAAGACATATTTTCAGTTTTTAAATGGCAAATAAGTAAAATTCAGTGAATGGTTATGGATGCATTATTTTAGAAGCTTCTGATAACTGTTGCATAGCTCAAAAATACATTTCTACATTCTTAATTTTTAAAAATTATTTCTAATAGAAAAGTTTATAATGCTACTACTTTTTCATTTTATATTGGCTTCTTTCTTATTTTGTAAGGACCTCAACTCTTTTTATTAAAATTAAAGACAAGTAAATTTGTAATTCTTAGGTGTTAAACTTTGGGAACCATCCATTTCCTTTATTTACAGCAAGAAAGATAAGCAAAGTATTTTTGGATGTCCACTAATTGTTAGGTACTGGGCTATAGATATATACATCAAGATGTGAGAAAATGGGTGCATAAATGTATAAATAATATTACAAAGGAGAACATGGCTATTGCTAACAACTAGTACAGACAATAAGCACTAGGAGACAGATTTCTTGATGGTAGGCAGTCAAAGAAGGTTTTATGGGCCATGAGAGAAAGCAGAAACTAAAGAGAAAATAAATAATTAAAATATGTTGACAATTTTCTGTTATAGTGGTACATATAAGAGTTTTGGCATTGCTGATAAGCGAGGTCTTGTAGGATTAAATCTTTAGTGAATCACATTATTTCTCATTTGTATTTATTCTAGGACATCCTGAGACACAACTGGATTGTGGAGTAGGTGTCACCAGTACCCTGTTAACTTCCTGGATCACCTTCCAAATATACTTCTTGCATTCAAATCTTTGTAATCGAGTCTGCTAATGCAGGAACCCAGGTGAAGAGAGATGGGATGGGTTATGTTTAATTGATTTAGTATTAGCCAATGGAGCATGTCTGAGTAGTGCCAAAAACTATACATGCATATACATATAAGTGATATAAACTGCTAAAGAACAACTTACTGAAATGCAATCACTTTTATTAACTTTCTCTCTTAAGATGCTAAGTGCGCTGCTCTGTCTTCACCAATAAATTTAGAATAATATTATATTTTTTGGATCAAGGATATTTTATTTTATCTCATTATCTTAAAATTGAAGCCTACTAAAAGTGATTTTAAAATGTAAAAAGATGTAATCTGAAAAAAACATACAATTCACAATGTGTTGCTTTTTTTTTTGGTCCAGACATTACAAGCTTAAGGTGGAACGTGGTGACAGAAGGATAATACTATTGGTGATAATATTTGGTGGTAAGTGAGCCATTAACATGAAGGGAAGGCCTTTTCCCATGTGTATGATTTGTTTCATAGTCTTTATCTTTTAGCCAGTGGATTTCCAGGTAATCACAAATTTCATTTTATAGGAATGATATCAGATTCCACTTAGTAACACTATTAGGTTTATATATTTTTAGTGAAATTCTAATAATTCTCTCATCTCATGTTAGAAGAAAGGGAATAGAATTAAAGACAGAAGCTATTACAGGGGCCGACCTGAGAAGGCATATTCAGTGGTCTTTCTTAGTTATAACTAAAGGATTATAGATTACACAACAGGTAGAAAATGGACTTTTATCCAATTATATTCTCAAATTATATTTACTTACCTAGTAAAGCTCATATTCATTCAAGTCACTTTTATTACCTGCATTTTGTAGCTCCCTTGACATTAGCACACACAGAAGTAGTATATAGTGAATAGACCAAGTGCTGGCAAACAAATCACTCGTTCAGATGACCAAGATGATAAAAAAGTAGAATGTGACTTCTGCCCTCAAAAAAAGAAAGGAGGAGAGGATGACCTATAAAAAGTGTGATGACTTCATTCTTATCCCTGGAACATATTCCTGTCAAAAACTAGATTGATTTCCTCCTTAGCTGTAAAATGTAATGCCTGCTTCAAATCAAATGTAAAGAAACAATTTGTAAATATTAGTGACTCTTACATAGCATAACCTAATTAAACAAATTACCTTTAGAAGTAAGCTGAGGCTGTCAGAGGTCCAGTTTTTACAGAAAATGAAATTAAGAAGCTCTCCTAAAATCTCAAAACTGATAAATCTGGATCTAGAAATTGTCCTTTACCATTATGGGATGGCTAAGGAGAAATAGGGCCCAGGACAAATGTGACCTAAGCTCTGTTTATTCGAAAAACTGGAGATTGAGAATTTGAAGTTCTGCCCTCATAAGCAGCTGTAACATTTTTGAACAGAGAAGAAACTAGTGTTAAATTCATTCAAATATTCATAATTTATGTACTAGTATTAATTTACAAAAAGAATAAAAATTCAAACCAGATATTGTTACTAGACTTTGAGAATATAAGTACTTTTACTTCCTTTTCTGTGTCTTTGTTCTGGAGCCAATCACGTATATTTTGTGGGAAACACAAACAAGTGAAGGGACTCTCATTCCAGAAACTCTGCTCAGTTATTTTTCAACCTTTCATTACTTAGGTCAATCTTGAAAGCAAAATCTCATCTGATCATATGGCAGTTTCTCTGTTAATGAATTAACTGTGATGACATCTAAACAGTCATCAAAAGGGACCGTAGCTCAAATTTTAATTTAGCTCCCACTCTTCTTCTGTTTACTGAGCTATGTCTTTGAAATATAAGTAAGTGGGAAGGAACAACCCACGACTGCATTTTTAATCTTTTAGTGATATTACATAGTTCTTGTGCAAAGCAACAAAAAGTAATAAAATTGTGCCAAATCTACTGATTAAGCTGTATCAAAATTTTCACAAGTTCAGGTGACTCTGTCTAGCAGGAGCTACACATATGTCAAAGAAAGAAGCATATTAAAATCATTTAAAGTAGGAACAATTATGTAGGTCTTGTGGGCTTCCCTGGTGGCTCAGAGTTTAAAGCGTCTGCCTCCAATACAGGAGACCTGGGTTCAATCCCTGGGTTGGGAAGATCCCCTGGAGAAGGAAATGGCAACCCACTCCAGTATTCTTGCCTGGAGAATCCCATGGACAGAGAAGCCTGGTAGGCTGCAGTCCATGGGGTCACAAAGAGTTGGACACGACTGAGCTACTTCACTTTCACTTTCAGTTTCTTTCCTGGTAACTTTCTTCCACCTAGTGACAGGAAGACTAGTCATCTCTACTCAGGAGTATGTCTCAAATTGCCTATGGTATCAACAAATGACAGAGGGCCAAAAACTGAACCTTGGGACAGAAACAAATTAAGTAATGACCCGTGACTTAGTGCTTTTGTCACTATGTCACATTAAGAGAAAAAATACATAAAAAGTTTAAAAGTTGTAGAAAATAAGCACTTACAAAATATATGTCAATTCATGATTTTTAAAGAAAACAATTCACTAAAATTGGAATAGAAAACAATTTTAAGTTCTGCCAAAAATTAAAAAACAAAATCTAAAACTAGATTAAACATCATTCTACATGAAGCAACATTTAAAAAACCTTCTTAAAATTAATTATAATGATCTCTGGTATCATTAATTTTACATATTATATTGGAGGTCTTGTCTAGTGCAGTAAGAGAAGAAAAAGAAATAAGACACATAAGGATTTGAAAGTTAAGAATTGCATTTTTCACTATTTACATGGGAAGTTCGTTTCACTATTTGCATGGGTCACAGAAACCACAAAAAATTAACAAACATTCTGTTAGATGTAATAGAGTTGCAGCTCAGCTGGTAAAAAATCCACTTGCAATGTAACAGGCCCTAGTTCAACTTCAGGTCTCCCGCATTGCAGGCTGATTCTTTACTGTCTGAGCTATAAGAGAAGCCCTTAAACACCTAGGAAACATAATGAAAGAAAAAGATAGCATATACAATAATATTAGAGAATATGAAGGACCTAGGAATAAATCAAACAGAGGATTTGCATGACCACCACAGAGAAAATTATAAAATTGCATTGAGATAAACCCGTGGTGTTGGAGAAGACTCTTGAGAGTACCTTGGACTGCAAGAAAATCCAACCAATCCATCCTAAAGGAGATCAATCCTGGGTGTTCTTTGGAAGGACTGATGCTAAAGCTGAAACTCCAATACCAAAGAGTTGACTCATTGGAAAAGACTCTGATGCTGGAAGGGATTGGGGGCAGGAGGAGAAGGGGACAACAGAGGATGAGATGGCTGGATGGCATCACCAACTCAATGGACATGAGTTTGGATGGACTCCGGGAGTTGGTGATGGACAGGGAGGCCTGGCATGCTGCAGCTCATGGGGTCGCAGATAGTCGGACACGACTGAGCGACTGAACTGAACTGAACTGAAGTGAACTGAAACCGAAGAAGTTATAAATAAATGGAGAGATTTTTATGATTAAATTGTTGTTATAAATATTCTAATCCACTCCCACCTCCCTATAGAGTTAATGCAATTCCAGTTGAGATCTTGACAGAGCTTTTCCTGGAAACAGATGAAATAAAGCTCAATTTACAGGGAAGTATAAGAGGCTGGGAATACTCAGAACTTGTTTGAAAATTCCTTCTGAAGCAGAAAGAGCCAGCTTGCCGTACCAGGAATCCACATATATTTTGAAGCTATGGAATTTAAAACAAGTGGTACTGACACAGGAAGAAAAATATTAAATGATGAAATTTAACAAAAATGCAGAAAGAGGCCTTAGTAAGCAATGAACTTTGGTCTATAACAGGTGAGAAATGGATGGATCATTCAATAATAGAACTAGGTACAGTGCTTGGTTATTTGGAAAATAAGTTGAATTTTTATCTCATATCATATTTAAAAAATGAACTCCTGCTGGATTAAAATCTTGAATGTTTGAAAAAGGTTGAAAGTTTGAAAACCATCAGTAACTATGTTTTAAATATTGGGTCAGGGAGAGGAAATCAAAGAAAATTATGAACACAGGATTTGGGATAATAGTTATCTACAGCAATGAGAGGTAAAGGTGGGAAGGGAAGGGATCCTATTGAGATAGGTTATGATCAAGAGTTTAGCTTTTGGACTTCCTTGGTGATCCAGTGGTTAAGAATCTATCTGCCAATGAAGGGGAGATGAGTTCGATCCCTGGTCTGAGAAGATTCCACATACTGCAGGGCAAATAAGTCTGTGGCCACAACTACTGAGGTCATGTTCTAGAGCCCGCAAGCTTCAAATCCTTAGCCCATGGGCAACAACTCCTGAAGCCTGTGTGCACCAGAACCTGCACTCTGGAATAAGATAAGCCACAACAGTGAGACCCTTGAGCACTGCAGCTAGAGAGTAGTCCCTGCTCAGCAAAACTAGAGAAGGGCTATGCACAGCAATAAAGACCCAACAAAATCATAAACAAGCAATTTTTTTTTAAGTTTAGCTTTGGTTTTGGTGTGTGTGTTAATTCTTCAGTCGTGTCCGATTCTTAGTGATCTCATGGACTGTAGCCCACCAGACTCCTCTGTCCGTGGAATTCTCCAGGCAAGAATACTGGAGTGGGTTGTCATTTCCTTCTCCAAGGGATCTTCTGGACCAGGGATTGGACCCAGGTCTCCTGTGTTTCAGGCAGATTCTTTACCATCTGAGCTACCAGGGAAACCCCACTTTTTTTGATAGTTGGCTGATTTATTAAGTAAACAATATAGCCACAAAGGTAAGCTGTACATGAGAGTGTCACAAACCAGGATTTGTGATTAATCCAATTCTAAATAATCAAGGTCTTAATACAAAAAATAATACACTGTCATTTTAAATATTTTTATGCTTTATAATTCAGAGTATATGAGCAAAGGAAACATTATAATCATACAATGCTTATAAGCATGGACTTCAAAGTCAAGATATTCTAATTTTGTCATTTCAGCCTAAAATGCTAGTTTGTTACCAATTCTAAAGCCTCAGTTTCCTCATCTGGAAAAAGGGTATCCAAAATTTTGTCTTACAAGATTTTAAATAGGAACATGAGATCACTGATGCCACTGTACCCAAATATGTCATAAAAGTTTTCCAAATAGAAAAAGACAGAGAATGATTATCTCTGGGTAGAAGAAAAAGCACCTTCCACAAGCATATGTTTTCTTTGGACTGTGGTCTATTGCCTCTAAAATTTCATCTAATTTTGACTATTTTAGGTCCTCTTTATAAAATGGTTTAGATTACTTATTAGCAATAATAGGGAAAAATAAAATTGTGACAAAAGACCCAGCAAGAACTCAATTTATGAATGTGTATGTGTGCGTGTGCGTGTGCGTGTGTGTGTGTGTCTGCATGCAGGGATCAAACCTGCATCTCCTGCATTGGCAGATGGGTTTTTTACCACTGAGCCACCTGGAAAGTCCCAAGAGGTGGGTAAATGCTGCAGGTTGAATCCTTGGAGACCTAACTTAAGAGATCCTAGCATCAATCTGAACATGGGAAGAATATAGTATAAGCTTTCGCAGGACCAGGAGAATCCCAGCACAGCATAGCTCAGTGGATTGGTGCATTTTCCACCAAGAACAAACACCAGCAAGAACCAGATTAGAGTTTAAGGTCCCATTATTCCTACCCACACAGGAGAGGAAGTTTGAGCTCCATAGCTCTGTAATGTTCATGAAGCCACAAGAATTTGATTCTATAGCTTCACTAGAGAGGGCCTGACACACATTCTAATTTAATTTTAAGCAATAAATTAAAATGAGACTCCTTGTACTTATATATTCATGGAATAATTCCTATCTGTTTCTGTCCAGTTAATAAGAGAAATTATGCTGATTCAGTCTTCCCATACCAGAAAACTGGGTCAAACTGAAGAGAGCAGATACCTTATACAGGCAATGTCCTTTTTCCATTTTTATAAACCAATATTGTGAAAACCCAGATTTACTCAAACAGAAAATTTGGATTATGTGTGTGTGTGTGTGTGTGTGTGTGTGTGTGTGTGTGTAAATATACATATATAATCCATGTAAGAGATAATTCAAAATGTCAACAAAAATTACTAAGTGTTTAAATAAATTTGAATAAATAATCTGAAACAAAAGCTGTATAAGCCCTTTTTGGAGAAAAATTGTTTTAAAAAATAAAAAAGAAAGACCTTATGAAATGGTGAAATAAATCCTGGATGAAATAATCCAATATAAAAAGGTTTCCATTCTTTTTGTTTCTAGCCATAACAGAAAATATAGTCAATTTCAATAAACAATAAACACAGTTTATCAAATAGTTTGACAAACTTATTTTAAGATGTATAGGAGCTGTCTCTTATACACATCTAATATTGGGTCAGGGAGAGGAAATCAAAGAAAATTATGAACACAGGATTTGGGATAATAGTTATCTACAGCAATGAGAGGTAAAGGTGGGAAGGGAAGGGATCCTATTGAGATAGGTTATGATCAAGAGTTTAGCTTTTGGACTTCCTTGGTGATCCAGTGGTTAAGAATCTATCTGCCAATGAAGGGGAGATGAGTTCGATCCCTGGTCTGAGAAGATTCCACATACTGCAGGGCAAATAAGTCTGTGGCCACAACTACTGAGGTCATGTTCTAGAGCCCGCAAGCTTCAAATCCTTAGCCCATGGGCAACAACTCCTGAAGCCTGTGTGCACCATAAGTATAGCAGTGGTACTTAAATAAATAAACTGAATAAAACAAAAGGTGCATGGGACATTGATATGAGAAAAAATAAGGATTTGAAATTCTGAGTGGCATGATGAATTAGCATATTTGGTTTCCTATATGAAAAATGCAATCCAAAATTCATATCAAAAATATGCTAAGTGGGTAAAGACTAACATTGAAAAAAAGTGAACCTATAACAGTATTATTTTTTCTACCTCAGAATATAGAATGATTTTTTATTATAGAGTTAAAGGAAAATTTAAAACTGTAAACAAGTCATTATTGAAAGTAATAGATTGACAGGTTGAATTACATCATAATTAAAAGCTCCTGGGGGCTGCCGTCTGTGCGGTTGTGCAGAGTTGGACACGACTGAAGCGACTTAGCAGCAGCGGTACAAAGAAGACATTGAAGTAGGTAATTTCTAACAGGGTCCCCAAATACTCATTTACCTTGGTATTCATGAATTTGGGTAATCTGCTCACTGAAGTAGCTTGCTTCTAACCAACAGTAACCCCCAAGATACAGGCAACTCATTTCTATGATTAGATTACTAAATGTTCCGACAACTATGTTGCCGTACCTTCTCTCCCCTGATTGCTTTGATGAAACAAGTTGCCATGTTGCCTTTTCAACAGCCAGAAAAGAAATCAGTCCCTCACTCCAGCCCAAAGGGAACTGCATATGTTTGCCAAGAATCATATCAGTGGGCGGAGTCTTCTTCAGCTGGTCCTTCCAATAAGACCCTGACCCTGTGTGACGTCTTGATTGTACCTTTGTCAGTTCTGCATTAAGGCACATCTAGATTGCTGACCCACAGAAACTGTAAGATAAACATGTGCAGTTTTAACCTAAGTTTGTGGTCATTTGTTTTACAGTAATAGATAACTATACAGATACCATGAACAAACAGACAGGAGTCAGAGTGAGACAAGACGTTGAAACACAAAACAGTCAAAGATGTAGTACAGTATTCAGAAAGCATAGTACATATGAAAGTTACATCAATTGACATAAGAATAATCACTCAAAATGGGCAAATGAAATGACTGGCTACTTTACAGAACAGAAACCCGCACTGATAGTAAACAAATGAAACTGGTTATTTTTGCTAACATTCAGGGAAATAAATGAAACTTAAAGAACAAGTAATATCTTACACCTATTTTATTGACACAATCTTTCCAAGTTTGATAAAGTCAAGTATTGCCTGAGTGTGTGAAAGTGAGAATTCATATGCTCTGTTGGTAAAAGTGTGAGTTATCACAACTGTGGTGGAAATCAATTTAGCACCCTTTTATAAAAATTAAAAGATGCATAGCTAGGAAACAGGATTGCCATTTCTAGGTATATTCTCAAGAAGATATGAACAAAGATACATATTTTGGGATTTTCTGAAATAATGAGAATAGAAAACAGCCCAAATGTCCATCAGTGGCCAAATGTTATAGTTATGCTTTGAAATTATATGTTAAAACATCAAAAATAATGAGATAAATAAAAATATATAATAGTAATTCTTTATTATTATTATTTGAAAAATGACCAAATATATACCAAATTCATGATAACCATCACCTTGGAAAGGAGAGAAGAAAGTGA
>SJYC01028736.1:0-12379 GCA_006408675.1 Madoqua kirkii | reverse complement strand
GGCAGCCCACCAGGCTCCCCCATTCCTGGGATTCTCCAGGCAAGAACACTGGAGTGGGTTGCCATTTCCTTCTCCAGTGCATGAAAGTGAAACGTGAAAGTGAAGTCGCTCTGTTGTGTCCGCCCTCAGCAACCCCATGGACTGCAGCCTTCCAGGCTCCTCTGTCCATGGGATTTTCCAGGCAAGAGTACTGGAGTGGGCTGCCACTGCCTGAAGAAAGATCTAATGTCTACTAAATGCTCACACTGTACCCACAAGTGAATAAAAAACACTTCAGTTCTCAAAAGAAAAATGCATATAGGTCATCAATACACACTTATATGAAGGAAACAAAAGTGACCAGGAAACACAAGAAAGTATCCATGCTAACTATAATAAAATAAACATATTAAAATTATAGGATATTCTTTTGCCTCTATCGGATTGGCAAAGAATTTAAACATGTGAATGTATGACAAAACCCACCACAATATTGTAAAGTAATTGGCCTCCAATTAAAAATAAAAGAATAACAATACCCAGTACTAGCATAGGATTACTAGCAGAAATTGGCCATTTTATACAGTAGGACAACTTCACACTTATGTCAAGAACCTTTGAAAATGTAATATCCTTAGGCACAAAGACTCAGACACAACTGAGCAACTGAATTGAACTTAGGCACAAGTAATGCCTTCATAAATACCCATAAAACAAACAAAATAGAAAAAAAACTCCCTGTACTTGACAGTCTTACCTTTTAATACAAGGATTCAGGTAGCATATAAATAAAATATCTAGTCTGTTAGGTGATGATACAGACTAGAGAGAAAAAATAAGCCAAGAAAGGAAAATAGTAAGTGTTAAGGGAGAAGAGTTTTCATTTTTATGTTACAGTTGTTACCGAAGACCTCATCGAAGTGACACTGAATAAAAACCTGAATGGGCAAAAGCAATACAATATTGTAAAGTTTTTAACCTCCAATTAAAATAAATTTATATTAAAATGCATTAATTAAAATTTTTTAAATTAAAAAAACAACCTGAATGGGGCAAAATTCAAAGAAGCAAAGATTTATGCATAAGGGTATATATATTGCAAGGCTATTTATGATAACTTACAAGTGAAAATAATTTAAATGACCAATATAGGATCTCTTAAATAATTTTAATATAAATTGTACAACTGAAAATTATGTACAATATCTGTTAGAATTGTTTGAAGGCTGCTGAATCATATGAGAAATGCTCACAATATGATACCAATGGAGAAACCACATATAAAATAGAATATAAGGTATGATCTCAATCATGTAAACGTGGAAACATCTGGAAGGAATTAGAACAAGTTATCTTTGGGTTAGATATTCAGAGGTGATTTGTATTAGCTTCTCTACATTTTCCAAATTTTCTATTGTGAGGTTGTTTTACTTTTATAGCTGGGAAAAAAAATCTGTTTAAAGGCAGATTTTATAGCCTCAAGTTAGATTAATAAATGTGTAAAATGTTTTTAATGGTGGCACTTGTCAGCCATGCCTTGAGTACAGGGTCCAGATTTCCAGATTTGGACACTATGTGTTAAGTATGATACTGAAAATTGAAGTATCTCAAGTAGAAGATACTCAAAATATATATCATATGAGCTTCTCTTGTACTATTTTAAAAAGTTATTTTATGCTATGATCACTTACATAATCCATTCCCATCCACCTCCCCTTCCCTTCAAAAAAATCTGTGTAATACTCGATTTCTTTTAAGAAATCATTTTCTAAAGAGAAAAAGTACCCTTCAAAACATATATCCTGGAGATTTTTATTCTTCCTTCTGTGTATGGTGAGGAGACATGCTGTGTATAAATGTCAATATTTTAAAAGTCATGTTTGCAATATAAAAGGTGTTTTTCTATTAACAACCAATATTTCCCTTTATCATATGTGTTTTCCCCCCTAGGAAGAGACAGCATTTCAGAACATGAGCTAATCACCTTGCCTCTATTTTTTCAGTATACTGTACCATTTTTTCAGTACTCTTAGTTTATTTCAAACCAGCAATAGTAGAAATATCATCCAATACCCAGATTTACTTCAGATTTTAGAAGACAATCACTTCTGTCCTTAGCTAACAAGACAGTCATGACTTCATCAGTCTCATAAATGGAACAAGAAAAGGGTCTTGCTGTGATCTCTTTCAGACCTTGTGAATTATTCCACCGAAGTTTAGCAACCTTCAGAATTCCATATAAAATACTGTGCTCCTTAAATAAATAACTGGGCCTGAACTACCTGCACAGGACCATGAGAATATAGTACAGAATAGAGATGAACCACAGAACCTTACAGTTGGGAGTCTTTATAAATCATCCAGGTCTAATCCAACCCTCCTCATTTTACAGTTAGCGGCTCAAATAGAACAGGTGATTTGTCACAAGAAACTAAGCCTCTATGCCAGGACTAGAGCCTAGGACTAGGCTATCCAAAATCCTATTTAAGAGAGATCTTTAATATCTAATTATTCATCATTTTTAAAATCAAGTGCCTCTTTCTCTAATTTATAGAATGGGGAGAGTTGGGAGGTCTGGAAAGAGTCCTGGCTCATTGAGAGTTTCAGCTGTGCAACACGACATGTGATCTTTCCTTACATCACTATCATCCATTGAACATCTGCAAAATGGATATGCATCACCCAGTCTTAACTGTTAGGAAGCACTGTGAGCATCAAACTGGGGGAGGACTGTTAGGAACAGGGTATCGTGTCTCAGTACACTCAACTTCTGTGAAAAGTCTAACATGTTGACCACACCTTCCTTCTTAAAGCAGTACATTTTCCTCTATACACTAATGACAAAATACAATTATATAGTTCAGTAGCTTGTAGGATAAAGTCTATCTCCACATCTAAACCATGAGCCCCAAAGTGACAACAACCATGTCTATTTTGGTCACTATTATACGGTACATGCTTAGTCAATCTTATGTAGTCACAAAATACTTGTTCAATCAGTGGATAAGGCCTCTCTTCTCTTGGCTCTTTCACAGTACTGCTGCTGCTGCTAAGTCGCTTCAGTCATGTCTGACTCTGTGCGACCCCATAGACGACAGCCACCAGGCTCCCCTCCATCCCTGGGATTCTTCAGGCAAGAACACTGGAGTGGGTTGCCATTTCCTTCTCCAATGCATGAAAGTGAAAAGTGAAATTGAAGTCACTCAGTCATGTCCAACTCTCAGCAACCCAATGGACTGCAGCCTACCAGGCTCCTCTGTCCGCGGGATTCTCCAGGCAAGAGTACTGGGTTACCAGTGCCTTCTCTGTTCACAATACTATACTCCCCTAATTTTCCTTATATATGTCTGATGTCTCCTCTTTTGTAGCCTTCACACAAACTTATCTTTGTTTTCCCTTTCCTGGTGACTCACATGGTAAAGAATCTGCTCACAATGTGGGAAACCTGGGTTTAATCCCTGGAGTCAGAAAGATGCCCTGCAGAAGAGAATGGCTACCTACTCCAGTTTTTCTTGCCTTGACAATTCCATGGACAGATGAGCCTGGTGGGCTATATAGTCCATGGGGTCGAAAAGAGTCAGAGAGGACTGAGCAGCTAACACTTTGGGCTTCCCAAGGGGTGCTGGCAGTAAAGAGCATGCCTGCCAATGCAGGAAGCATGAGAGATGTAGGTTCAGTCTCTAGGTTGGGAAGAACCCCTGGAGGAGGGCATGGCAACCCACTCCAGTTTTCTTGCCTGGAGAATCCCAAGGACAGAGGAGCCTGGTGGGCTACAGTCCACAGGGTCACGAAGAGTCAAACACGACTGAACCAACTTAGCATGCACACATCCTAAGACAAGCATTTTCCAAAGAAATCCTTGGATCCTTTTTTTCTACTTCAATTATTGAATCTTTATCGATAACTCTCAAATCCCTCTCTCCAGCTAAGTTCTTTCCAGAGCTCCAATCCCATACTTTTTTTCCAACTGTACCCAGTACTTCTCGTTGGGCTATAGCAATAGTACTACCTGTGTGACCTCACTCAAATCAAGTCACTCCACCTCCAAGGATCAGTTTGCTCATCCATAAAATAAGGGAGTTAACTCTCTACTATATAAAGAGCAAAGTCCTAAGTTTCCAAGCTAGCATTCAATATTATTTATAGTGAAGCCCTCCAAGTACCTCACAAAACATTTATCAAGAGTTGGACTGTGAAGGCTGAGCTCTGAGGAATTGATGCTTTTGAACTGTGGTGTTGGAGAAGACTCTTGAGAGTCCCTTGGACTACAAGGAGATCCAGCCAGTCCATCCTAAAAGAGATAATTCCTTGGTGTTGATTGGAAGGACTGATGCTAAAGCTGAAACTCCAATACTTTGGCTACCTGATGTGAAGAGTTTACTCATTGGAAAAGACTCTGATGCTGGGAGGGATTGGGGGCAAGAGAAGAAGGGCACGACAGAGGATGAGATAGCTGGATGGCATCACTGACTCGATGGACATGAATCTGAGTGAACTCCGGGAGTTGGTGATGGACAAGGAGGCCTGGCGTGCTGCGATTCATGGGGTCGCAGAGTCGGACATGACTGAGTGACTGAACTGAACCATACTCTAATGCAACTGAATTCACTGTTCTCAGTACATTTTTCTGGCCTCTGCCTAGAACACCTTTCCCATCCCCCAAACTCGATCTACAGTTTGTCCAATTTTCAAAACCCAGTTCAAATGCTATTTCCAGGAAGCTGTTTTTGATCTCCTTGGCTGCAAGCCCTTTCCTTCGTTTATGAGTGTAGCTCTCATTCTCATATATCATAGTTGTTTGTGTAGTTCTTCTCTCTCCTATTTGACTGTGTCATCTTGGAGGGCACAGACTATTCCTAAATCAGTCTATGTCTCCCACATTGCCTTTGGTCCATAATGTGCTCATAATAATCTTATACTGAATAGATTCCGTTAAGGTCATGCCAGCCACCTTGCTTGAAAGCCTTCAATCAGTCCCTTTGTTTCTGGAATAAAAGCCAAAATCCTTACAGTGTCCCACTCTAGCCATCCCAGAGTTTGCTCAGTTTTCCAAATTCACTATGCTTCTCTCATCCTAGGATTCTCTTGCGTGCTCTTCCCTTCATCTAGAAAACTACTCCACCCCCTCTATCAACGTCACCCCACCCCCATGTCTTTATTCGGGCTTAATATTACTTCCTCAAGGAAGGTTTTCTTAAACCCTAAACTAGATCAGATTTCCTCTGTTACAAACCTTCCTAGCCCTACTCCACCTATACTTTTCCTTTAAAACATATGTTGCTGACTGAAATAACACAGTTGCATGATTATCTGATTTATTACCTCTTCCCCATCAGACTATAAGCTCCAAATAAGCAAGTATCATGTCTGTGTAGCTTACCTTTCTAATATCTGCATGGTGCTTAACCATATCACTGAATAAATAGTTGTTGAATGACTGAACTGATGAATAACTGAGTTAAAGGTAAAAATTTGGGACCTAGAATGTAGAAAAATATTTTCCTATCTTCCTATAATTCCTTCAAAGTAAAATTAAAATGCCTGGTAGCTATCTGGACAGGTGAGCTTGCCTTCTAATTCAACATAAGAAATTTGTAAAAATAGGATGAATATTGCCCCCCAAAATGCCAGAAAGAAAATAAAATTACCTTTTTTTAAATGAACATATGGCCCCAGAAGTCATCATTAGCACCAACTGGTCTGTCCTTTAATTTAACAAGCACTTACTTTATGTCATATACTATGATAGTGTCTGACGTTACAATAAACTGGACTGATACAGCCCCCTACTAACTTGAAATATATAATTAAGAGTGGAATTTATAGAAGCTTTCAAAAAGCCTTTATTGCAGTCACAACACCCAACTAATGCTACTTTGAGAGGATATTAAATTTTCCATCAAAGGAGATACTAACCTGAGGGTGAAAGATCATTTGGCAGGGATTATTTAGAAACCATAACTGGGCCCAATCTGAGCCTCTTAAATTAGATAGATGGGCAGGTAGCCTAGAACAGTGCTGTTCGAAGTATGGTCCAAGGATCATGCTTATCTACAAACTATTATTACCAGACAGCAATGACCTAAGTATAAAAATTGAGAAGCACACACATGCAGAAATTGAGGATATGTACTTACAAAATGTAGCAACTCAACTTGAAAAAAAATTAATTTTATGTCTGTTGAATCTAACAATAAAGTGATAGCTTATATTTTGCATGGCTTTTATTTTTCTAATAATTCATACTTAATGTATTTTACTAAAGAAACTATCTGTGGTGGATTGGGAGATTTTAAAAAACTGGTTCTTCACCAAGATAGTTTGAAAAGCACTGGAACAGCAGCTTAAGGATTACCTGTCAGCTTGTTAAAAATGCAGAACTCAGGTCCCACCCCTTTAACAAGATCCTCAGGGGATTCTTTTGCACATTCAAGTTTGAGAATAACTGGCCTAGCTGATTTCTGAGGTCCCTTAGAACCCTGAGATTTTACAATTAACTTCAGACAGAGAAATGCAGAGCTGAAAGCCCCTCGGAGAAGCTGAGATCCATGCAGAGGAAATCATATGTGTTAACGTAACTGGCAATTTTTCAGAGCTAGCAATGGAACTCAACTTTCCTAACAACCAGGTCAGTTTTCCACTCTAACACATCAAATGCTAACTCCTATTCCACCCAGTCCCACTCTGTACCATCCCCTCAGTGATGTCATTGTTTCTGAGATACTGATATAACAATTTATTCTATCTTTTATATACTATGAATCTTGAATCACAAGATTCCCAATGTTTCCTTTATAACTGTGATTAACCCTTTCTTTCAAAATCTTCCCCATGCTTATTTTCTGGACATTCTGGGGCTTCAGAAGAAATAGCACTGATTTCTGGTTTTTGGAAAAGAACAGAGACCGTCTTTGTTCCCATCAGTCCACTTGATACCAGATAGCAAGCTTTTCCAAGGAAGAGAACATACAATATTAAGGCTGCTTTACAAAACTCAGTATGATCAGTCTGTGGCTGACAAACAAGAGAATGGGATAATAGGCCATATTAATAAAAGTCTAGTCCCCCGAATGAGGCAAATGATGATCCCTTCCTTGTGGTCCTGTCAGATTCAAGGCTTAAGGGGAGAGATACAGCTGTCTTCAACTATCTAAGGCACTATTATTAACAAGCAAATTTGTTCTAGAAAGTCCCAAAGAACCAATGAAGAGACGTTAAAGGGAGACAGACATTGGCTTATAACAGGGATTACTTCCTGACAGTATAGAAAGAGCCACCTAATGAGCTCTCTGTCACTCCAGGGAGTTCGAATAGAAATTAGTCAAAGAATTGGATGCTTAGGATAAATTCAAGAATTGAGTGGAGAAGTAAAGCTTAATAACCTTTAGGGATCCTTCCAGTTCCAAGGTTTTAGTACTCTACAATTTTCAGAACAAGGTGACTCGAAGCTCTCAGAAAAAAAGAGTGACGGCTGGTCCTAAAAGGAGTCTTTAGCTGGGTGTAGATGGATGAGGCCATGACAATGGAAAAATGAGGTCTTTCCTGGCATTCTTTTCAAAGGAAAGCAGGCTGTCCAAGGAAAGTCTTTTGGGCAGCACCTCTAGGAAATCCAAATGAGGCTTGGCTCCACAATAGCTAGCCACTATGCCCCACTCTAAATTCCTGTTACTTTACACAAAGGACTCTGCCACTGCTAAGTGACTTCAGTCGTGTCCAACTCTGTGAGAGCCCACAGACGGCAGCCCACCAGGCTCCGCCCCCCCCTCCCCGGGATTCACCAGGCAAGAACACTAGAGTGGGTTGCCATTTCCTTCTCCACTGCATGAAAGTGAAAAATGAAACTGAAGTCGCTCAGTCATGTCCAACTCTTAACGACCCCATGAACTGCAGCCTACCAGGCTCCTCCATCCATGGGATTTTCTAAGCAAGAGTACTGGAGTGGGGTGCCATTGCCTTCTCTAACAAAGGACTCTACTACTTTCCAGAAAAGAATTGCCAAGCAGCACCCTTTCTAGTATACCTATACTTGCCTAACAGACGAGGGTGGAAAATTCTCCCCAGGGAGGCAGTGGTGTTTAGTGGTCAAGACCGTACATTCTGGAACCAGGTTGCCTGTGTTCTAACTCCCAGTCAGAGCATTTAATTGCTAAACCTCTCTGTGCCTCAGTTTCCTCATCACAAAGAAAAATGATAGTATCTTGCTTCATATGGTTAATGTAAGAATAATACATATTAAAGTCACAGCCCAAGATTTGAAACATTGTAAGCACTCAACAGTTCAGCAATTGGTATTGCAGGTGTAATAATTACTATCACGGGTACAGCTGTGTCACCAACTCAAAAAGCCCCCATCAAGCAACCAGATCTCAAGCAACCTGACCAATTCAGAGAGGATATACTACAAGAGCTTTAGCCAACCCTTGCATAGCTACAGACCTCCAGAACCTGCTGACCCTCAATAAATCATACCATTCACACCAATCAGCTCTTCACCCTGCACTCTCTAAATCCAACAGCCACCCCTCCCCCAGTCCTCCTGCCTAAGCCACCGCAGCCACAGCCAGAGGAGAAGCAAACTGGAAATTCAGTTCCAGACAAACCATCAGGTGTTTCTCCCCTCCCAAGGACAGAGCTGGACCTAATACCAAGCCTGTCAGTTGATGGGGTGGGATATCTGAATCCCAGGTCTAGCCTATCAGCTTAACTACCTGGAATGGGGAGTGGGCAGGCAATGGGGCTTTCCCACAGAGAAGCAAGGGAAACCTCCCAAGTTTGTGAAGGAACTCAGGCCCAAAGAGCCTCTTAAGGGAAGGGGGGAGGTCTCCACCTGCTTTCAAAGGAAACAGTTATTTACAACTTTCTACTCACTTGCATCTGGGGGAGGCAACAGGGAGAGAGGAAAGGGACTACAACGTATTCTCCTTTCTCATTTCCAGCAAGGAGAAGCAGCTGCAGAGAAAGAGTTAAAGGAGCAAGGAGGCTCCAGCCATTACCCTATCCCTGTGCTTAGGGCTGTCTGGGGGGTCATGACAGTGCTTTCTGCTCTGGCTAGGGGCCACTCGGTGTCTTTCTGCAGCAGCTGCCGGTCCCCCAAGCAATTTGCAAGGTCAATGCTGACCTGCTTCCTAAAAGGAACAAAACAATTCACTGACAATGAAGCAAATAGCGCATACACCACATCGCAAACCCCTCTTCCTCAAATCAGGTTTTACCCCTGTGCCTCCCTGCCCAGATGCCGACTCTGGGCTTCCACCAGCCCCACTGGGAAACCCAGGATAGCATCACAGCTGCAGAGCATGTCTTGCCTCGCTGGCCAACCCAAGGAGACTCTCCGTACAGGGGAGAGATGCTATCGCTTAAGGAGACCTGAGCTTGGGGGGAGGGGGAAGGAGGGAAAGCTATGTTTCTTACCAAGCGCCAGTCACTTCCCCGAAGCGGAGAGAGGATGAACGAACTGAAACAAGTTGGAGGTTGGCCCTAACAGAGCTCGGCTTCCTCTTCTGTTTCCTTGGGTCTCTCCCCGGTCCCTCTCCCGTCTGTCTCTCTGGTTTGCTCGCTAGCTTGCGCGCGCTCACGCTCTCCGTCCCTCTCTCTCACCCTCCCTTCCTTCCTCTCTCTCTCCCCCACTCTCGCTCCCTTCTCTTCTCTCCCCCCCACCTCCCTTCCCACTTCCCCTCCCCCTTTGCTGGTTTTGGATTCACCACTGCCTGGTGCTGAGCACGCGGCTGTGCTGGGGCTCAGAATACAGCGCTGCAAAGGTTTGCATCTGTGGTTGTTTTAGGAAAGACTAAAGTAGTATTTGATTCTTTAAGCTATCCAGCAGAGAAACAGGGAAGCTCTGAGCGAAGGGGAAGAGCAAAGGAAGCAAAGGGAAAGGAAAGAGAGCATAAAGGATAAGAACGAATAGGGATAAAGGAAGTATGGATTACCATACTTGATGTGTGATGCTTACTAGCTAGCTGCTCCTAGACGGAAGATAAGTGGTCTGTCTCCCTTTCATCCCTATGGGCGCGCCTTAGCCCAGGCTCCATATAAAGGCTGGACAAATCTGTCCACATTACATCTCTGAGGACAATAATGAGCTAAATAATAATAATAATAATAATAATACTACATCAAAGAGGTTGCCATTCCCACTCCACTAAGAAGAAAGGGTTCAGCCACATTGATCTGCCACCCCCACCCACCTCCAACCAAGTAGAAGTGTAGACCCAATACAGAAATGTCAGCTGGAGCTTACCTCCAGGCAAAACAGGCAAGCAGCAGAACCACAAAGCTTTCCTTTCAAAAACCTCTAAAGGGAATATAGGTGTATGTAAGTTTGTGAGTCTACATGTAAGTTTGCACAAGGATAAAGAAAGGAAGGAAGGAGATTAATTAACTCAAAGTATAAAAGAATAATATTCCCATTGGGGGAAAAACTGGACAAATTATAGTAATAATGCAACAGTGGGCAGGAAAAGACTGACTGAGAGTAAAATAAAGGAACTTAGCTTTGACTTCTGCCTCTGAAAATTACTCGATTATTATCTTTGACAAGTCTGACCCTCATTATCCTCAATGGCAAGATGAATGGTGATGGATGGACATTATTTTGAAAGACACTTTCACACCTAACAATCTAGGCTCTAAGACAGGAAAATCTCAGATGAAGGAGTTAAACTGTGTAGAGTGAAACATAAACTACCAAATTTAAAAGCTTTTCCAAAGGTGAGTCCCCATATGGGACCTCAGATCACACTGACAAAACATTCCCTTTTGAGCATTTCAGTGGCAACATATGCTCCTATCAAAGAGTTCAGCCCCTCTTATGTGATTTTTTTAACCCATTTAGTCAGAGAATCAAAATGGTCCCTTAGGGCATCTGATTGAACATATGTTTTATTGTGTATGTATGTTAAGTGTACTGAAATATATATATATATATACATATACATACATACATATATATAGACTGGGACATGGAAGGCATTTAAAATTCTTCCCACTATAATAATAATAGTGTACTATTTAATAATAATAGTAAAAATTTAATAATAGTGTAAAATAAAAATAATAGTGTACTATTTCTATCTGAAATAGTTGGGTCCACTCTCTCCAAAAAATTCCTAAAACTCTCTACTTCTATAGGTTCAGTCACTGAACTGTAAGGACCCATAGAGATAAACATCTCATTCCTTTTTGTGACTATTATTCCATTGCATGTATGTGTGTGTATGTGTGTGTGTGTCTGTGTATACACACCACATCTTCTTTATCCATTCCTCTCTTGATGGACATCTAGGTTGCTTCCATGTCCTGGCTGTTGCAAATAGTGCTGCAATGAACACTGTGGTATGAATATCTTTTTGAATTGTGCAATTTGCAGAGATGTGGCTGGACCTAAAAATTCATACAGAGTGAAGTAAGAAAGAGAAAAACAAATATTGTATGTTAATACATATATGTGGAATCTAGAAAAAATGGTGTAGATGATCTTTGCAAAGCACAAATAGAGACATAAACATACAGAACAAATATATGGATACTAAGGAGAAAGGGAGTGGACGAATTGGAAGATTGGAATTGACATATGTACACTAGTATGTATGAAATAGATAACTAACGAGAACCTACTATATAGATCAGGACACTATTCAATGCTCTGTGCTGACCTAAATTTCAGAGAAATCCAAAAGCAGGGGATATATGTATATGTATAAATGATTACCTTGCTGTACAGCAGAAGCTAACACAAAACTGTAAAGCAACTATACTCCAATATAAATTAATTTAAAAATAGATAACCATCTCATTTTGCAAAAAGAGAAACTTGCCTACAGAAAAAAATATATAGCTCACACAGTGTCATAGTGAATCAGTGACAACACCAAGACCACTATAAACCAAGTGTGTATGTGGGCACATCAGTCAGTCAGTTCAGTCACTCAATTGTGTCTGACTTTTTGTGACCCCATGAATCGCAGCACGCCAGGCCTCCCTGTCCATCAGCAACTCCCATACTCAGACTCACGTCCATCGAGTCAGTGACGCCCATCCAGCCATCTCATCCTCTGTCATCCCCTTCTCCTACTGCTCCTAATCCTTCCCAGCATCAAAGTCTTTTCTAATGAGTCAACTCTTCACATGAGGTGGCCAAAGTACTGGAGTTTCAGCTTTAGCATCATTCCTTCCAAAGAAATCCCAGGGCTGATCTCCTTCAGAATGGACTGGTTGGATCTCCTTGCAGACCAAGGGACTCTCAAGAGTCTTCTCCAACACCACAGTTCAAAAGCATCAATTCTTCAGCGATCAGCCTTCTTCACAGTCCAACTCTCACATCCATACATGACCACAGGAAAAACCATAGCCTTGACTAGATGGATCTTAGTTGGCAAAGTAATGTCTCTGCTTTTCAATA
>SJYC01028731.1:0-10068 GCA_006408675.1 Madoqua kirkii | reverse complement strand
TTCACAGCATCGTCTTTCAGGATTTGAAATAGCTCAAATGGAATTCCATCACCTCCACTAGCTTTGTTTGTAGTGATGCTTTTTAAGGTCCACTTGACTTCACATTCCAGGATGTCTGGCTCTAGGTGTGTGATCACACCATCATGATTATCTTGGTTGTGAAGATCTTTTTTGTACAGTTCTTCCACGTATTCTTGCCACCTCTTCTTAATATCTTCTGTTTCTGTTAGGTCCATACCATTTCTGTCCTTTATTGTGCCCATCTTTGCATGAAATGTTCCCTTGGTATTTCTCATTTTCTTGAAGAGATCTCTAGTCTCTCCCATTGTGTTTTTTTCCTTAATTATTTTGCATTGATCACTGAGGAAGGCTTTTTTTAAATCTCTCCTTGCTATTCTTTGGAACTTTGCATTCAGATGCTTATATCTTTCCTTTTCTCCTTTGCTTTTTGCTTCTCTTCTTTTCACAGCTATTTGTAAGGCTTCCTCAGACAGCCATTTTGCTGTCTTGCATTTCTTTTCCATAGGGATGGTCTTGATCCCTGTCTCCTGTACAATGTCACAAACCTTTGTCCATAGTTCATCGGGCACTCTAGTGTTCAAAATCTAGTCCCTTAAATCTATTTCTCACTTCCACTGTATAATCATAAGGGATTTGATTTAGGTCATATCTGAATGGTTTAGTGGTTTTCCCTACTTTCTTCAATTTAAGTCTAAATTTGGCAATAAGGAGTTCCATACACCTAGATTTACATGTATTTAAAGAGATTAACAGTGCAGGTTTTGAGGGAAAGGGTATTTCATCATACCCAGCGCTTCTCAAAGTGTAGTTTCAGAATTATTTATAGTACAGTCTCCTGTAAAATGAAAATTCCTGTGCACTGCAAAAGACTACTAAATCAGTGTTGGATGAAACCAGCAGACATAATCTTTATAACAGATCAAATGATTCTAACGTGCCTGAAAGTTTGAGAGTCCCTGGAATAAATGCTCAAGGCAAAATTAGGTGATTACATTTAGATTATGTTAAGGCAAAACATTTTGTGTCCTGAACTATGCAATATGCTTTTATATACACACAATTCCTATAAATTTCACAGAAGACCTGCCAAAAAGGTCCCCTTGCACTTCCAAGTAAATGAAGGCATAGAGAAATAAAATGATTTCCTAAGGCTATTCAGCTAGTCACTTTACTAGCATTACTTCACCAACTAAGGTCTGTCTAGTCAAAGCTATGGTTTTTTCTGTGGTCATGTATGGATGTGACAGTTGGACTGGGTGAAGGCTGAGCACCAAAGAACTGATGCTTTTGAACTGTGATGTTGGAGAAGACTCTTGAGAGTCCCTTGGATTGCAAGGAGATCCAACCAATCCATTTTGAAGGAGATCAGCCCTGAGATTTCTTTGGAAGGAATGATGCTAAAGCTGAAACTCCAATACTTTGGCCCCCTCATGTGTAGAGCTGACTCATTGGAAAAGACTCTGATGCTGAGAGGGATTGGAGGCAGGAGGAGAAGGGGACGACCAAGAATGAGATGGCTGGATGGTATCACTGACTTGATGGACGTGAGTCTGAGTGAACTCCGGGAGTTGGTGATGGACAGGGAGGCCTGGTGTGCTGCGATTCATGGGGTCACAAAGAGTTGGACACGACTGAGCGACTAAACTAAGCTGAACTGATACAGATAGTAGAGAGGAAGGCATACCTGTTAGAGGTGGAGTTTAAAGTGGTGGACAATGTGCTAGTCTCAAAAACTAAGTTAGAAAGAGAAAGAAAAATACCATATGATATCATTTATGTATGGAATCTAAAATATGATACAGATACATCTACCTATGAAACAGCAACAAAATCAAGGACACAGAGAACAGACTTGAGGTTGCTAAAGAAGAGAACTTCCAGATGTATAAGCTGGATTTAGAAAAGGCCGATGAATAGGAGATCAATTGCCAACATCTGTTGGATCATAGAAAAAGCAAGAGAAGTCCAGAAAAACATCTACTTCTGCTTCATTGACTACACTAAAGCCTTTGACTATGTAGATCATAACAAACTATAGAAAATTCTTAAAGATATAGGAATAACAGACCACCTTACCTGCATCCTGAGAAACCTGTATGCAGGTCAAGAAGCAACAGTTAGAACCAGACATGGAACAGCAGACTGGTTCAAAATTGGGAAAGGAGTACATCAAGGGTGTATATTGTCACCCTACTTATTTAACTTATATGCAGAGTACATCATGTGAAATGCCGGGCTGGATGTGGCACAAGCTGGAATCAAGATTGCCAGGAGAAATATAAACAACCTCAAATATACAGAGGACACCACCCTAATGGCAGAAAATGAAGAACTAAAGAGCCTCTTGACGAAGGTGAAAGAAGAGAGTGAAAAAATTGGCTTAAAACTCAACATTCAAAAAACTAAGATTATGGCATCTGGGAAAAAATGGAAACAGTAACAGATTTTATTTTCTTTGGAGATTTTTATCTTTAAAAACACTGCAGATGGAGGCTGCAGTCATGAAATTAAAAGACATTTGCTCCTTGGAGGAAAAGCTACAACAAACCTAGACAGCATATTAAAAAGCAGAGACATCATTTTGCTGATCAAGCTCCATATAGTTAAAGCTATGGTTTTTCCAGTAGTCATGTACAGATATGAGATTGGACCATAAAGAAGTTTGAGCACCAAAGAATTGATGCTTTTGAACTGTGGTGCTGGAGAAGACTCTTGAGAGACCCTTGGACTGCAAGGAGATCAAACCAGTCCATCCTAAAGGAAATTAACCTGAATATATTCACTAGAGGGACTGATGCTGAAGCTGAAGCTCCAATACTTTGACCACCTGATATGCAGAGCCGATTCACTGGAAAAGACCCTAATGCTGGGAAAGACTGAAGGCAAAAGGAGAAGGATGCGTTCAGGGGATGAGATGTTTAGATAGCAACATTGACTCAACGGACATGAGCTTGAGCAAACTCCAGGAGATAGTGAAGAACAGAAAAGCCTGGCATGAGCCTGGCATGCTGCAGTCCATGTGGTTGCAAAGAGTCAGACACACCTGAGCAACTGAACAACAACAACAATAGGTAAGATACTTAGAGAAATATCCAATATGTAGTGAGCTCTATATAAGTTGCAATTATTATTATTACTTTATTGTTTTGATTATAAACATGTACATTAGCCTCTGATCTCCTCTTAGTGGCAATTGAGAGCTGGCCTCTTGCTTCTCCCCCACCAGCTTCCGTGAAGCTGCTCATCATTGCTATATACAACAGTCCAGAGTCCCTGAGCATTTTGAGGAAGTGGCCTGTAATTCTATTTCTGCGCCATAGGAAGAACTGTCTCCTCCCAAGTCTGTTACAATTGCTGCTATACCACTCTGTTTGTATATTGAAGAACCCAGACAAAGTAATAGTAACTTACCAGGCTTGGGAGGTGACATAATAACCTAGTAAGTCCTTAAAAATCAGCCAACTAAAACTTAGTTAAAATCAAAGTTCCAAGGAAATGTAAAAACCCCTCGGGAAATTTCAGAACAGAAATTATCACAATATGGGACACTTGAGAGAGATTCAAACACCAATTTATTACATTGTGACTAGACTTTGTGCAAAATAACATCAACCTAAGGCCTTTCAGATTCCCTGTAACTATAACAGATTTGTTTACTCAAAGTAGCAGCAGACCTTGGTGCTCTGGCCATCACTAAACTATTTATGGTAGATTCTTGGGAATGCTTCATAGAAATGACATATGAGCAAGTGTGTGCACAGTGGGTAGGCAAGGAAAGGAGAAAGCACATCACAAACAAAATGCAATCATATTGCCTTCTGATCCTCCCTACCCAGGTAACAGGCAGTTGGAGAATCATTCATGACAGAAACCATACCTCTATACTTCTTTGTAATGACAGAGGCTGGCACTTCATGCAGATCAGTAAATAAGACTGGTCAGAGAAGACAGAGCCTAGTTTTTTTCTAAAAAACTATAACAGGACACACATATGCCCCACCATCCCATGCTGCTAACTTAACCACCCCAAGGGATGTGAACGTAAAATTCAAATTATTACTTTCACAACAGCAAAGTATAGCGTCACCCAAACCAAAAAGAAGTGCTTGAAGTAGCTGCTGCCTAGAAAGGGGATGTTCTTTGGGGAATCTTCAAGTAATGTCTATCTGTTTTTATCATTTAGATTCAGAATTCAGAATCTTTACATTTCAGGGTTGGAACTTCAAAGATCATGCTGCTGACAGGACAAGTAAGATAAGGAGAGAAGAATAACCATTGGTTAAGCAGCAAAAGATGGCCAATAAGTATTTCTAGATTTGAACTAAAGTAGAATACAATGAGTTATCATGCTTAGAAACATTACTTTTGATAAAGAATGAGATGTGTCTATAACACATCGATTTTCTTGTTTTGCTACTGAACTGGATCCTCTCCCATCTGCTGTTTGCATTAACTCTTCAAATGAAATTGACAGTCTCAAGCATAATATCATAAAGTTTTTTTAGTGTCTGTAATGGAATTTACCTGGTCTGTGAATTGAATTTATGTATTTATTGTCCACCCTCTCTCGGAATATAATTCTTTCTCTAAAAAAACTTACTCTAGTATTTTGCAGTGAGGGTACTGCTGGCATCTGGAGTGGGAAAATTCTCTGTTTTAAGAAACCGTCCCATAATTTGAAGGACTTTTAGCACATTTAGGTCCTGTCTACTAAATACCAGTAGTATGTTCCCTTCCTTCAGTTATCGTGTAACCAAAGAGCCCATATACACAATTCCAAATGCTCCTTAGTGGGACAGTACCTCTCCTGGTTGAGAACCAGTCATTCCCACTTGGATAACTGGTACAGTTTCAAGAAGGAAAGGAAAATAAACAGATTTAGATGCCTCTTAAAGATCAGGTAAGATGAGGAGTGAGATTTGATAAAGTGAAATTCCTTGGCAAACTTGACAAGAGAAGTTCCAGTGGAGTGATGAAACTGAAAACTTAACTATAATAGCTTTATGAAAGAACAAGAAAAGAAAGGAGAAACATCAGATCCAGAAAATTCTTTCAAGAAATTGTGCTGTAAGGAGAACCAGAGATATACTTAAGGAAGTGGAAGGTAAGGGAAACGTGAGGTCCAAGTTATGTTTAGTATTTTTAACATAGAATGTATTATAGCATGTTTGTTGACAAATGGAAGGGATTCAGTAGAAAAGGCAAGGTTGGTAATGCAAGAAAGAGAGGACTTGCAGGACATTTAGTCTTTTCCAAAATGTCCATTAGACATTTGGTACATGCCAAAAGGTCCTTGAAATCTGGTTATATTTGGTCCTGTCCAAAACATCCATGGAGACACTTCAGTTCAGTTTAGTCACTCATTCATGTCTAACTCTTTGAGACCCCATGGAAAGCTGCACGCCAGATTTCCCTATCCGTCACAAACTCCTGGAGCTTGCTCAAACTCATGTCAATTGAGTCAATGATGCCATCCAACCATCTCATCTTCTGTCATCCCCTTCTCCTCCTGCCTTCAATCTTTCCCAGCACCAGGGACTTTTTCAGTCAGTCAGTTCTTCTCCTCAGGTGGCCAAAGTACTAGAGCTTCAGCTTCAGCATCAGTCCTTTCAATGACTATTCGGGACTAATTTCCTTTGGGATGAACTGGTTGGATCTCCTTGCAGTCCAAGCGACTCTCAAGAGTCTTCTCCAATACCACAGTTCAAAAGCATCAATTCTTTGTTGCTCAGCTTCCTTTATAGTCAAACTTTCACATCCTTACATGACTATTGGAAAAACCATAGCTTTACTAGATGGACCTTTGTCAGCAAGGTAATGTCTCTGCTCTTTAATACACTGTCTAGGTTGGTCATAGCTTTTCTTCCAAGAGCAAGCTTCTTTTAATTTCATGGCTGCACTCACCATCTGCACTGATTTTGGAGCCCAAGAAAATAAAATCTCTTGCTGTTTTCATTGTTTCCCCATCTGTTTTCCATGAAGTGATGGGGCTGGATGCCATGATCTTCATTTTTTTAATGCTGAATTTTAAGCCAACTTTTTCACTCTCGTCTTTCACTTTGATCAAGAGGCTTTTTAGCTCCTCTTCACTTTCTGCCATAAGGGTGGTGGCATCTGCATATCTGAGGTTATTGATATTTCTCCCAGCAATCTTAATTCCAGCTTGTGCTTCATACAGCCTGGCATTTCACATGATATACTCTGCATATAAGTTAAATAAGCAGAGTGACAATACACAACCTTGACACATTCCTTTCTCAATTTGGAATCAGTCTGTTGTTCCATGTCTGGAACACAGAATATGTCTGTTCTAACTGTTGCTTCTTGACCTGCATGCAGATTTCTCAGCAGGCAGGTAAGGTGTTCTGGCATTCCCATTTCTTGAAGAATTTTCCACAGTTTTTTGTGATCCACACAGTCAAAGGCTTTGGCATAGTCAATAAAGCAGATGTTTCTCTAGAACTCTCTTGCTTTTTCTATGATCCAATGGATGTTGGCAATTTGATCTCTGGTTCCTCTGCACTTTCTAAATCCAGTTTGAACATCTGGGAGTTCATGGTTCACGTACTGTTGAAGCCTGGCTTGGAGAATTTTGAGCATTATTTTGCTAGTGTGTGAGATGAGTGCAATTGTGCAGTGCAATGGAGACACTTAACATCAAAAAACTATGGTATGGTTTTTGTTCCTATATGAAATTGTTTGGCATGGACCAAATATGTTCATGAATGTTCTGGACAGAACTACAAGTTTTAAGGACCTTTTGGCATGGACCAAAGGTCTTACGGAAATTTTGGACAGAACCAAATGTCTGCTGAGAGAGGTGAGGCTTATTACAGTGCTGCCCTTGAGGGGGATTCAAGGTACAAGTGGAAAGATTAATACTAGTTAGGAATATGCATAGTTCAGAGAAATAGGAGGAAGCTAGGTTATATGGGTGCAAATAATGAGTGATAGATATAGTGGTGAAAGTATGAGGCAATCACCTTCTGATTGCTTCTATTTTCCCAGTAAAAACAAGAATGAAAGAGGAGATTTTGGAATTTTAAATAAAAGTGATAGTGTGCTTCAGTTGTCTGAGTGAGAGAGTGAATGGAAAGGGAACTGAGGATGCCACTAAGCAGGCCACCTAAGTTTAAGAATTTAAAATGAAACCAAACCAGAGAGTTGTGTATTTCTCTTTAGATACCAGCCAAAATTTATTCTCTCAGGTAAAGGCCTAGTGTAAGTAAAGAGTTAAACATTCAAATTTATGACGGGTTTGGGGATGGCAAATCAGTGTTTCCAGGGCAGCATGTGAGTCTAGATTGACAGGATTTAACAAGAGATGGAGACTCAAGAGTTCTACTGAATATCTAAAAGCTCAGCAAGAAAGAGTAGGGTTCAAGGTAGGGCTCTATTCCTGGTGGGATTGGAGTGGGCCTCAAAGAAAATAAAACAGAAAGAACAAGAGTGAGCCTGAGAATAGGTCCCAACTTGGTGGAATTTTTAATAACAACTAGGACAAGGGTAATGAGCATAGAACAAGCAAGTTGTTCTGTTCTTTAGTATCCATGAAACTATCCTACACAAATAAGTATATTCATGTTTTCATATTCTTTGGGATGTAGTCTTCTTTCCAACTTCAATAAAAGCCAAAATCTCTCTAGGAAGCTTCCTGAAATTCTTAGAGTTCCTCCGTTTAACTCTGTCACTGCTTTTTACATCTATTTTGTCCTCATTTCATTGTTTGGAATCTTTCATTCCTCCTAAGACAATGCTCCAAAGCCTCTTCCTACCTTCATCTATTTAACTAGTGTCTTTCAGTGAAACAGTTGGCTAGAACTGATAAAAGGCCAAATGGTTGAACACCTTAAAAACATTTTCCCTTGTTTGTAGGCATAGGAAAACTATTCAAAATTTTTTAAACTGTTTTTTTCTTGGAGTTTAATTATTTTATGGTAAGCATCACTAAAAATACAAGTTTTACTTGGTTGGTATGCAGATTTGAGAAAGGTTATTGATAGCTACAGATGTCTCATCTTACACCGCTATAAAAATTGAACTTTTCTCCATCATTTAATGGGACTGGGGTGAATGGTCTGGTCTGGGTTTCAACAGAAAGTGCTTAATAAGTCAATAAGCCTTTGGAAAAATATCTAGGAGATCAACTTGCCTCCAGTATGGCCAGGACTCCAGAACCATGGCTCATGAAATGAAACTTCCTACATGCACTCAGTTAGTTAAAAAACCTCCTTGAATAAAGTTCCTGGAGAAGGAAATGGCAACCCACTGCAGTATTCTTGTCTGGAGAATCCTATGGACTTAGGAGCCTGGCAGGGTCACAAAAGGTTGGACACAACTGAGTGACTAACACTTTGAATGAAGTTCTGTGCCAAGCCAGGGATTTGGCAGTAGAAAAAGAGGCCAGGAAAGGAACACTGAAACAAATGCAACATGCTTTCTGATATATCAGCTTCATCTGTGTTTGTATTCTAGCAGTGGAAATAGCACAAGTATAAGAACATTTTATTCAGGATGAAATACATGACTTACATACTGGGAGACTTATCACCCTTTGTTTGGTTGAACCTCCATGTAGAATGTTAAAAATTCACTGCTGGGTACCCAGGCAAAGTAGGAAGAGTCTGATTTAAAAGAAAAAAGCATCAGTACATAAAGATTGTATTTCCCCCAGTTTCTCAAAGTTCCTGTAATGCTCTTTGGTCTTTCAAAATCATATACATATGCCCAGTTCTTTCAAGTTCCTAGTGAGTAGTGCCAGACAAAGCTTAGAGCTTCAGAAAGTAAGGTTTCTTCATAGCATTTTTCTCACTGTTGTCATACTCAGCTTCTGTGTCATCATAGACATAGTCACATTATTTGAACCAATCAGAAATTTCCCTCAGGAATGAACTGGTCATCATTACCAGGCTCAAATAAGTTTGTGTCTTCTCTTTGATGGTCTAATCAGATCTACTCTGAGTATTTTACCCAGCTAATGTCTCCTCACAATTAAAGTATCTAAGCCCTCACCAGGGTATTCTTGACATCCACAGGAGGAATTTCCCAGCTCCATTTCTAGTCTCTCCAGTAGACAGCCTGTTCTAGTATCTTCTCTTTCCCAGCTTCCTGTCCTTTATGAGAAGAATATTGACTCCTGTTTTAAAAATGATATTGTATCCCTCCTTCCATCATAACATTATAAGGTAATATGACTCTTTCACACCTCTTTGCACAAGATTGCTGGTGAAAGAGTTCTATTGTCAATCCAATAAAATCATAAAAGAAAATCCTCTAATCTATGTAACAAATCATGACTTTTGACAAGCATCATGGAATATGTACCATGATAAGCACATGAAAAATTACTATAAGAATATGTGGGAACAATTGCTGATGACAGGGAAAGGCCAAGAAGGCTTCATGGGAAAGATATCCCTGCATAATGAATAAAAATTAAACAATTCATCATGAAAGAGACAAAAGAAGGAATAAGTATACAGAAGGACACGTTCTCAGGTAATATGACTCTTTCACACCTCTTTGCACAAGATTGCTGGTGAAAGAGTTCTATTGTCAATCCAATAAAATCATAAAAGAAAATCCTCTAATCTATGTAACAAATCATGACTTTTGACAAGCATCATGGAATATGTACCATGATAAGCACATGAAAAATTACTATAAGAATATGTGGGAACAATTGCTGATGACAGGGAAAGGCCAAGAAGGCTTCATGGGAAAGATATCCCTGCATAATGAATAAAAATTAAACAATTCATCATGAAAGAGACAAAAGAAGGAATAAGTATACAGAAGGACACGTTCTCAAGTAACAGATAGCACAGTTTTCAGGTTAGACAAATAAATATAGCAGATAAAGTGGTAAAAGTTAGATGGCGGTTACACGATTCAGTTCAGTTCAGTCGCTCAGTCATGTCCGACTCTCTGTGACACCACAAACCGCAGCACGCCAGGGGTCCCTGTCCATCGCCAACTCCTGGAGTCTACCCAAACCCATGTCCACTGAGTCAGTGACGCTATCCAACCATCTCATCCTCGGTGTCC
>SJYC01028729.1:0-10988 GCA_006408675.1 Madoqua kirkii | reverse complement strand
CCACAGGTAGAAACTCTATCCTTGATCAAATGAGATAAACTGCAGAGCCCTTCTCTGAAATAGGAGTGGGGTGCTGGGAGGCTTGAAAGAAAACCCCAGCTGCCAAGAGAACTGGGGTTGGGGGCTTCAGGTGTGAGGGAGAAAACTGAGTCAAGAACCTAGAGAACCCCAAAAACTCTTTCTCAAAGTTAAGGATATTGAGGCCAAAGGAAAAACTGAGTGTCAAACGTTAGAAATTATCCTTTTAAAATGAAGGAGAGGGGGAACTTCCCTGGTGGTCAAGTGGCTAAGACTCCACATTCCCAATGCAGGAGGCCCACATCAATCCCTGGTCAGGAAACTAGATTCTGCATGCCACAACTAAATATCCCGCATGCTGCAAGGAAGATGGAAGATCCCATGTGCCACAACTAACCCCCAGCACAGCAAATTTTTAAAATAAAAATATGAAGAGGGAAAAATAAATAAAATGAAGGAGGGAGTTGAGTCTGAGAATAAATCAAGTCACTAAAGCCAGGAACCCCACAGATTCTTCCCTAAAACTAGGAGAAAGCCTTTGGGTCTAAGGGGAAGCTAAGTCACAGGGGGCAGGGAACCCACCCATACAGGTCCTTCCAAGAACTGGGTGGGACCAGTACTGAATCAAAGAAGAAACTCAGGTACAAAAGTCAGGGACTCAAGAGTTTGTCCTCTAAAATGGGAGTTTGGGCCTGAGCAAAAACTGAAGCCCACAGAAGCTGGGCTACCCAAAGAATATCCTCAAGACTGGCTCCTATCACCCCGTGGGCTCCGCCTGACCTTTGTGTTCCCTGCGGCCCTTGCCAGTGACACGGGAGAAGTCCATTCGGGGAGTCCGAGGTGTGGAGGTGACGGATGAAGGAGGTGCATCCACTGCCTTGGAGATCTTGGACACAGAGGCAAAAAGACCTGGGGGGACAGAGCCTGGGCTGGGAGTTGTCCAGGCCTCTGGCCCCTGCCCCATCATCACCCCTGACCCCACCACTCAGTCAGCAGTATCACTGCTGAGTGGACCCCAGTGGGACTGACCCTGCTTGGGAGGGCAGATGAAGTACCGGACGCCCCCAACACTGCCATCATTCTTGCCCTCGGGTTCATCCAGCTCCACGCCCACCCACTGGCCACTGGCGAACTCCGTAGTCCCGCAGAACCGCAGCGTGCCCGTCTGGAGAAAACAAGGGAGGATATGGCTTGGGTGGGCCTTAGGAGACCATGATAAGATCACTGGCACAGGGAATTCCCTGGCGGTCCAGTGGTTAAGAGTCAGCACTTTCACTGCTCAGTCCCTGGAGATCTTGCAAGCTGCACAGAGTGGCTCTCCCCCAAAAATTACTGGCAACAAGCAGCATGGTGGAGTGTATGAGGGAGTCCAGGCTCAAATCTCAGCATCTCAGCTTGGACATCACCATTATCTGGCTATGTGACTTAACCATACTGTGCCTCAGTGTCCTCATCTGCAAAATGGCAGTAGCAATTGCACCCACCTTACAGGATTGTTACAGAGCTGCCCTGTCCAATGGAGTAAATAGCCACTAGCCACATAATGACAGTTCAACTGAAATCAGGACCTCCTCCATGGTCCAGTGGTTAAGATTCCATGCTTCCACTGCAGGAGCTATGGGTTTGATCCCTGGTCAGGAACGTTCCACATGCTGAGCAAGGTGACCAAAAAAGAAAAAAAAATAACTAAACTATTTCCCCAATTGTAGTAGACACATTCCAAGTTCTTAATAACCACATGTGGCTTGTGGCTACTTCACTGGACTATAAATACACAGAACATTTCCATTCTCACCAAGTCTACTGGACATGAATGCTACAGAGACAGAAAAGCCCTCAGTACAGGGCTTGGTGCTGAGTAAGGGATCAGTATGTGTTGACTATTAGTATACTGTCACTTTCGTAGAGGGACTGCATGGGCCTCAGGCCTCAGTGTCACCTGTAAAATGAGGATAACAGTCCACCTTGGAGTCTAGTTATCTGGTGGAAACACTTTTAATATATGTGACATTGCTTAGCTGCAGTGAGTGTGGTTATTATCATTTGGGTGAGGTTCCTTCACTGCTCTAAGTCTCAGTTCCTTGTCTATAAAATGGGCTAAATAATAGTGCCTCCTTTGGTGTGGGGATCAGAACAGTGGCTGGCACACAAAGAGCACTTGGTGTACACCAAGCCCTGTTCTAAGGGCTTTACTCATTTTAACTAATTTAAACTTGGACAAGAGTCTAAAAGAGAATGGATATGTGTGTATGTGTAACTGATTCATTTTGCTGTACAGTGAGGCAAACTAACACAACATTGTAAAATACAAATTCATTTTTAAAATAAACCTCATACAACCCCTTGAAATGAGTATTATTAGTTTCCTTTTACAGATGAAGAAACTGATGCCTAAAGAGGTGAAATCACTGGCTCCACAGCTGGCAAGTGGCACAGCTGAGATGTGCTTGAGCAAATCCTAATAACCACTGTGCTGTGCTGCTTCTCTCCAGGCAGAGACTGTTATTACATGTCTCCAGACAAAGGTTTCACCACTCTGGATTTCTTACAGTCTTCTATGTTGTAAAATGGAGCGAGTCAACCCCTCCTGCTTTCAAAACTGGGACGCTGATTTGATTAGATCACGTACAAGAACTTTCCAAAGGGGGCTGATACATGCAAAACTCTCGATTAGGAAACAAAGTGTGACTTTATGGCTTCTCACTGTACAAAGAAACAAAATCAGTCACTGCAGTGGCCTGCAGGTCTAGTGTGATCCAGCCCCTGCTAACCCTGCCACTTCACTCTCCCTAGATAACTCCCCTCCATGCACACTCCTCTGAGCCATGGTACCTGTGGTTTCCTTTGTCTTATATTTTTGCAAGATGAGCTCCTTCCCATCTCAGCCCGTATATCATCTCCTCAGAGGAGCTATCTCAGAAGACCCTAGCTAAAACCACCTCTGCCCTCGGCCAGGGCCAATTTATTAAATATTTGCATTTAATAAATGTTCTCAAAGCCCTTGCTACTGGAAATTTTAACTGTGAGTTGACTTTATTGACTGTCTCTTCTTCAATAGAAATGGAGTTCTATGAGAGCAAGGCTGGAGCTGACACAGGTCTTTACCCACAAGGACAGGCTGGGTCCAGCATGGAGCCTGAGGGACATCAGGTAAATGAATTCAATTTGGAATGCCTGGATGAATGAAGATGTTCTCTGTCCTCTGGGACTTTATCCCTGCTCCCTCTCCCTAAGAACCCCCCTTTCTCCTTTTCTTCTTCTAGCCCACTCCTCCACATCTTCAAGTGGGTGCATTCCCCATCACACCCCTGATCGCTCTGACCCATACTTTTTTCCCAAGCAAAGGAGTGATCACTCTGGGAGCACAGGTGGCCCCTGAATGGGGACCACAAGGCCCAGGGGGACCCAAATGGGGCCGACCTGTGCTGGTCACTCTTGTCTATGCTTCCTCATGAGAGCCACAGCTGCTCTGGGCTGTCACTGTCAGGAGATGGATCTGCTGTCCTCCTTGGATTAAGAGCTCAGCCCAGCGTGGGGCATAATGGAGGCTTTAGCAGAACAACTGTTGGATGAAATAACTGCTGTGTGCATGCCCAGGAGGGTGGACAGACAGAGGGGTGAGCCTGGACTCTGCCCAAGGCCCCAGCTTTGAGCGCTGAGTCCTGCCCTCCCCTCCCTGCTCCAGTTCCTGACCTTTTGGCCATCCAGTAGCACGCGGTCTCCCAGGCGCAGGCCCAGTGCGCTGAGCATGAGATTGCCTGGGACGTTGTCATAGTTGGGTAGTGAGATGTGTATAAGAGACAGGAGCGTAGTACTTTCACAGCATCATCTTTCGAGATTTGAAATAGCTCAACTGGAATTCCATCACCTCCACTAGCTTTGTTTGTAGTGATGCTTTCTAAGGCCCATTTGACTTCACATTCCAAGATGTCTGGCTCTAGATTAGTGGTCACAACATCATGATTATCTTGGTTGTGAAGATCTTTTTTGTACAGTTCTTCCATGTATTCTTGCCACCTCTTCTTAATATCTTCTGCTTCTGTTAGGTCCAGACCATTTCTGTTTTTTTGTCAAGCCCATCTTTGCATGAAATGTTCCCTTGGTATCTCTAATTTTCTTGAAGAGATCTCCAGTCTTTCCCATTCTGTTCTTTTCCTCTATTTCTTTGCATTGATTGCTGAAGAAGGCTTTCTTATCTCTTCTTGCTATTCTTTGGAACTCTGCATTCAGATGTTTATATCTTTCCTTCTCACCTTTACTTTTCACCTTTCTTCTTTTCACAGCTATTTGTAAATCTTCCCCAGGCAGCCATTTTGCTTTTTTGCTTTTCTTTTCCATGGGGATTTTTTTTGACCCCTGTCTCCCGTACAATGTCATGAACCTCATTCCATAGTTCATCAGGCACTCTATCTAATCAGATCTAGGCCCTTAAATCTATTTCTCTCTTCCACTGTATAATCATAAGGGATTTGATTTAGGTCATACCTGAATGGTCTAGTGGTTTTCCCTCCTTACTTCAATTTAAATCTGAATTTGGTAATAAGGAGTTCATGATCTGAGCCACAGTCAGCTCCTGGTCTTGTTTTTGCTGACTGTATAGAGCTTCTCCATCTTTGGCTGCATAGAATATAATCAATCTGATTTCGGTGTTGACCATCTGGTGATGTCCATGTGCAGAGTCTTCTCTTGTGTTGTTGGAAGTGGGTGTTTGCTATGACATGTGCATTTTCTTGGCAAAACTTTATTAGTCTTTGCCCTGTTTCATTCCGCATTCCAAGCCCAAATTTGCCTGTTACTCCAGATGTTTCTTGACTTCCTACTTTTGCATTCCAGTACCCTAGAATAAAAAGGGCATCATTTTTGGGTGTTAGTTCTAAAAGGTCTTGTAAGTCTTCATAAAACCATTCAACTTCAGCTTCTTCAGCATTACTGGTTGGGGCATAGAGTTGGATAACTGTTATATTGAATGGTTTCCCGTGGAGATGAACAGAGGCCATTCTGTCGTTTTTGAGATTGCATCCAAGTACTGCATTTCGGACTCTTTTTTTGACCATGATGGCTACTCCATTTCTTCTGAGGGATTCCTGCCCACAGTAGTAGATATAATGGTCATCTGCTTAGCACAGATATAATCATTTAATCTACACACTTAATATCTTCCCCACTCCCAAAATACTAAGCTCTAAGAGGGACAGGGGTTGTATTCTTTTGTTTAACAGTGTATCCCCAGTGTATAGCACAATACCTAGAACCTAGCTAGAATTCAATAAATTTGTGGACCTATTTCAACAACTCTGTAAGTATTGACCTTATTTTTATTTGTCCCCTTTAAACTTCTTTTACAACATGCAAATTTGAAGAAAAGAATTAAATAGTTGCCCGGTGTCCTTGGGATAAAAGCCAAACTCAATATGATATATCATATTGCCTGATCAAGATACTTCTTGCATTTTGGCTCATTTCCCAACCAACATTCACCATTGCCACATTGGGTTCCGTGCTACACTATTTGCAATTCCACAAATTCTTTTCAACAACTCTGTAAGTATTGACCTTATTTTTATTTGTCCCCTTTAAACTTCTTTTACAACATGCAAATTTGAAGAAAAGAATTAAATAGTTGCCCGGTGTCCTTGGGATAAAAGCCAAACTCAATATGATATATCATATTGCCTGATCAAGATACTTCTTGCATTTTGGCTCATTTCCCAACCAACATTCACCATTGCCACATTGGGTTCCGTGCTACACTATTTGCAATTCCACAAATTCTTCATGCTTTCTATCACCTCCCTTCCTCTGCATATTGTTCCTTGTGCCTACAAAGTTCTCCTCACATTTCTTTGTCTGGGTAATTCCTATTTATCATTTAGATATCAGCTTTAGAAATTAATTCTCCTGAAAGCCTTCCCAGCATCCTCAGGATTGCATTATGTATACCTCTCATAAACTCGCATAGCATATTGTACTTATGTCATCAAAACATGTATCATTCATTATTGCAACCAACTTTCTACATGGATCTTTCCAAATAGACTCTAAATTCCTTAAGAGAAAGGCTGTATTGCATTTACTCTTGTATCCTGCATGCATGCATGCTAAGTTGCTCAGTCATGTCCAACTCTTTGAGACCCCATGAAGTACAGTGCACCAGGCTTCCCAGTCCTTCACCATCTCCTGGAGCTTACTCAAATTCATGTCCATTGAGTTAGTGATACCATCCAACCATCTCATCTTCTGTCACCCCTTTCTTCTCCTTCCTTCAATCTTTCCCAGCATCAGGGTCTTTTCCAATGAGGCAGTTCTTCACGTAAGGTGGCCAAAGAATTGCAGCTTCAGCTTCAGCATCAGTTCTTCCAATGAATATTCAAGACTGATTTCCTTTAGGATTGACTAGTTTGATATCCTTGCTGCCCAGGGGATTCTCTAGAGTCTTCTCCAGCACTTATTATAAGATATTGAATATAGTTCCCTGTGTTACACAGGAGGCCCTTCTTCTTTACCTGTTTTATATAGAGTAGTCTATATCTGTTAATCCCAAAGCAAAAATGAAAGTTGCTCAGTCGTGTCAGATTCTTTACAACCCCATGGACTATACCTTCCAAGGAATTCTCCAGGCCAAAATACTGAAGTGGGTAGCCTTTCTCTTTTCCAGGGGATCTTCCCAACCCAGGCATTGAACCCAGGTCTCCCACATTGCCGGTGGATTCTTTACCAGCTGAGCCACAAGGGAAGCCTGTGAATACTGGAGAGGGTAGCCTATTCCTTCTCCAGCAGATCTTTCTGTCCCAGGAATTGAACCGGGGTCTTCTGAATTGCAGGCAAATTCTCTACCAACTGAGCTATCTGGGAAGCCCAAACACCTATTTTATCTTTTCCAATCTTTCCCCCTTGGCAGCCACAAGCCTATCCTCTATCTCTGAATCTTTCTTGTTTCATAGATAAGTTCATTTGTGTCATATTTTAGATTCTTTGCATTATGTATACCTCTCATAAACTCGCATAGCATATTGTACTTATGTCATCAAAACATGTATCATTCATTATTGCAACCAACTTTCTACATGGATCTTTCCAAATAGACTCTAAATTCCTTAAGAGAAAGGCTGTATTGCATTTACTCTTGTATCCTGCATGCATGCATGCTAAGTTGCTCAGTCATGTCCAACTCTTTGAGACCCCATGAAGTACAGTGCACCAGGCTTCCCAGTCCTTCACCATCTCCTGGAGCTTACTCAAATTCATGTCCATTGAGTTAGTGATACCATCCAACCATCTCATCTTCTGTCACCCCTTTCTTCTCCTTCCTTCAATCTTTCCCAGCATCAGGGTCTTTTCCAATGAGGCAGTTCTTCACGTAAGGTGGCCAAAGAATTGCAGCTTCAGCTTCAGCATCAGTTCTTCCAATGAATATTCAAGACTGATTTCCTTTAGGATTGACTAGTTTGATATCCTTGCTGCCCAGGGGATTCTCTAGAGTCTTCTCCAGCACTTATTATAAGATATTGAATATAGTTCCCTGTGTTACACAGGAGGCCCTTCTTCTTTACCTGTTTTATATAGAGTAGTCTATATCTGTTAATCCCAAAGCAAAAATGAAAGTTGCTCAGTCGTGTCAGATTCTTTACAACCCCATGGACTATACCTTCCAAGGAATTCTCCAGGCCAAAATACTGAAGTGGGTAGCCTTTCTCTTTTCCAGGGGATCTTCCCAACCCAGGCATTGAACCCAGGTCTCCCACATTGCCGGTGGATTCTTTACCAGCTGAGCCACAAGGGAAGCCTGTGAATACTGGAGAGGGTAGCCTATTCCTTCTCCAGCAGATCTTTCTGTCCCAGGAATTGAACCGGGGTCTTCTGAATTGCAGGCAAATTCTCTACCAACTGAGCTATCTGGGAAGCCCAAACACCTATTTTATCTTTTCCAATCTTTCCCCCTTGGCAGCCACAAGCCTATCCTCTATCTCTGAATCTTTCTTGTTTCATAGATAAGTTCATTTGTGTCATATTTTAGATTCTACAATAAGTGATATAATATGTTATTTGTCTTTATTTTTCTGAATTATTTTGGTTAGTATCATACTCTTTAAGTCCACCCATGCTGCATATGGTTGTATTTCATTCTTTTCTATGGGGTTGCACAGAGTTGGACACGACTGAAGTGACTTAGCAGCAGCGGCAGCAATATGCCATTGCAGATGGTGACTGCAGCCATGAAATTAAAAGACGCTTACTCCTTGGAAGAAAAGTTATGACCAACCTAGATAGCATATTCAAAAACAGAGACACTACTTTGTCAACAAAGGTCCGTCTAGTCAAGGCTATGGTTTTTCCAGGGGTCATGTATGGATGTGAGAGTTGGACTGTGAAGAAGGCTGAGTGCCAAAGAATTGATGCTTTTGAACTGTGGTGTTGGAGAAGACTCTTGAGAGTCCCTTGGATTGCAAGGAGATCCAACCAGTCCATTCTAAAGGAGATCAGCCCTGGGTGTTCTTTCTAAGGAATGATGCTAAAACTGAAACTCCAGTACTTTGGCCACCTCATGTGAAGTGTTGACTCACTGGAAAAGACCCTGATGCTGGGAGGGGTTGGGGGCAGGAGAAGAAGGGGATGACAGAGGATTAGATGACTGGATGGCATCACTGACTCAATGGACATGAGTCTGAGTGAACTCTGGGAGGTGGTGATGGACATCCCTGGCATGTTGTGATTCATGGGGTCACAAAGGGTTGGACACAACTGAGTGACTGAACTGAACTGAACTGAACTGAATATGCCATTGTATATACTACATTCCAGGAAAACATCAACTTCTGCTTCATTCACTACACCAAAGCCTTTGATTGTGTGGATCAAAACAAACTAGAAAATTCTTAAAGAGATGACAATACCAGACCACCTTATTTGCCTCCTGAGAAACCTGTATGCAGGTCAAGAAACAACTGTTAGAAGCAGACATGGAACAACAGACTGGTTCTAAATTGGGAAAGGAATATGTCAAGGCTGTATATTGTCACTCTGCTTATTTAACTTATATGCAGAGTACATCATGCGGAATGCCACACTGGATGAAGCACAAGCTGGAATCAAAATTGAAGGGAGAAATATCAATTACCTCAGATACACAGACAACACCACCCTTATGGCAGAAAGTGAAGACAAGCTAAAGAACCTCTTGATGAAAGTGAAAGAACAGAGTGAAAAAGCTGGCTTAAAACTCAATATGAAAACATAAGACCATGGTATCCAGTCCCATCACTTCATTGGCAAATAGATGGGGAAACAGTGACAAACTTTTTTTCCTTGGGCTCCAAAATCATTGCAGATAGTGATTTAAAAGACACTTGCTCCTTGGAAGAAAATCTATGACCAACTTAGACAGTGTATTAAAAAGCAGAGACATTACTTTGCCACCAAAGGTCCATATAGTCAAAGCTATGGTTTTTCCAGTAGTCATGTATAGATGTGAGAGTTAGACCATAAAGAAGGCTGAGTGTGCAAGAACTGATGCTTTTGAACTGTGGTGTTGGAGAAGACTCTTGAGAGTCCCTTGGACTGGAAAGAGATTAAATCAGTCAATCCTAAAGGAAATCAGTCCTGAATATTCATTGGAAGGACTGATACTGGAGCTGAAGCTCCAGTACTTTGGCCACCTGATGTGAAGAACTGACTCATTGGAAAAAATCATGATTGCTGTGAAAGATTGAAGGCAAGAGGAGAAGTGGACAACAGAGGACAAGATGGTTGGATGGCATCCCCGACTCAGTAGACAAGAGTTTGAGCAAACTCTGGGAGATGGTGAAGGACAGGGAGGCGTGGTGTGCTGCAGTCCATGGGGTTGAAAAGAGTTGGACATGACTGAAGTGACTTACCACACACATATTCTGACCACTCTGAGGTGGTGCCTTATTACACTTTGATTTGCATTTCTCTAATAATTAGCAATGATGAGCATCTTTTCATGTGCCTATTGGACATCTGTATGTCTTTGGAGAATTGCTCATTTTTTTTGATTGGGTTGTTTTTGTTGTTGTTATTGAATGTATGAATATATGAATTTTTTGTATATTTTGGAAATTAAGCACTGGTCAGTTGCATCATTTGTAAATATTTTCTCCCAAGCCATAGAGTCTTTTCATTTTGTTTATGGTTTCCTCTGCTGTGAAAAATCTTGTAAGTTTGATTACATGTCATTTGTTTATTTTTGCTCTTATTTCAATTGCCTTAGGAGACTTATGTAAGAAAACGTTGGTACAATTTATGTCAGTGGATGTTTTGCCTATATTCTATTCTAGAAGTTTTACAGTGTGACTGGCTTATTTAACTTAGCAAAATGTCTTCAAGGTTCATCCATATCATTGCATGCATTATTGCATTGCATGTATATATCACATTTTTGTTTATCCATTCATTCGTCCATGGACATTTGTGTTCCTTCCACCTTTTGTCCATTATAAATAAGGCTGCTGTGAACATTAGTACACAAATATCTCCTCAAGACTGTTTTCAATTCTTTTGGACATATACTCACAAACAGAATTACTGGACCTTATGATAATTCTATGTTTTTAAATTTTTTGAGAAACCGCCACATTGTTTTCCAGAGCAGTCACCCAATTTTACATTTCTACCAGTAGTACATAAGGACTTCAGTGTCTCCATATCCATACCAACATGTATTATTTTCTGGTTTGTGTTTTAATAGCAGCCATCCTAATGGATATGTGGTAAGCCATTAAGTTTTGAAGTGGTTTCTTACACAGGAATAAAAACTTGTTTAAAGAGGCCAGTTTTGCCCTGATTACAACCCACATAAAACATTATAAGAAAACTACATACCAATGTCAACCGTGAACATGGGTATAAATTTTTAATTAAACATTAGCATGTCAAATCCAACAATATGTTAAAATGTCATACAAAGTAAAATTTATCTCAAGAATTCAAGATTTGTTTAATGTTTATAAATC
>SJYC01028726.1:0-25524 GCA_006408675.1 Madoqua kirkii | reverse complement strand
GTCATGAAGGAAAAGCAAATTAAAATCTTGAGATACCACTTTAGGCATATTAGAATGTCTAAACTAAAAGGACTGCTCATACCAATTGTTGCTGAGGTTGTGAAGCAGCTGAACTTCTCATACACTGCTGGTAGGAATGCTAAAATGGTTCAATGCTTGTAGGAATGGTACAATGGTAAAATTTTGGAAAACAGTTTTATATATACTTACCATATGACCCAGCCATACCACCCCTAGGTATTTAGTCAAGAGAAATTAAAATATGTGTTCATACAAATACTTGAACATGAATCTTCACAACAGCTTTCTTCATAATATTCAAAAACTAGAAAGCAAGTCAATGGCAGCATGGGAGTAGGTCAGAATAATCATACAGGAAGAGGATTACCAAAGGGAATAAGGAAACCCTTGGAGTTAGCAGATATGTTTTTTCTCTTGGTTATGGTCATGGCTTCATGGGTTAATACTTAAAACATATCAAATTGTACCACATAAATATATGCAGTTTCTTTTATATCAATTATACCTCAATGAGGCTATTTTTAAATGCTTCTATGTTAAGAAAACTTTTAAAACACATTCAGGACTCACTTTCAAGATGGTCAATTAAGCACATGTTTACTTTTTTCCTCAAATAGAAATGCATTGACTCAAAGTAGTTCTGAAAGTGCATACCGGAGAGCCTAATACAGTCTAGAAACTGAACCCAAGAAGATTTCCCAAAGGAAATGACATTTATTTTGAGATTTTGATGGTAAATAAGAGAAGAAAAGGCTAACAAAATGGGAAGAAAGTTAAGAGAGCTTCAGGCAAAATGAACCATGCGATAAAATTTCCAAGTTGGTTAAATATTCTAAACTTCCTTGGACCTTAATGAGATTAAGAAAATGAAAAATTTCAAGATATTTCTTGAGGATTTGGTTATATTTTGAATATTTATTTAAATAGAGCTTGTTTTAAACATGACACCCTGGATTTTGCATCACACATAGTACCCTATAAGCATAAAGCTGGAAGGACCCCCAAGAAGAATCAAAACCAGTGATACTCAGTTATAAACTCCCTCCATCAACAGTTATATATAACAAAAGATAAATTTCAAAAGAAAAGTAATTCTTAGTTTTCTAATATACCTTTTACATCCTCATAGGAGTTCCTACCCTCAACTGAAGGCTTTCATTTTACAAATGGAAATACTAAGTCCCAGAGAGGGTAAGGAGGGTAAATCACATAGCAAAGAAATAGCAAAGTTAGGATAAGAACTCAGGTTTTCTGAGTTGCAAGCCAGTGCTCTTTCTATAACCTGTGAGACAGTATAGTGTAACATGGATTCTGGAATAAGGCTGATGGGACCAAACCCTGGCCCTATTTCTTACTAGTCATGTAACCTTGGACAACTTAATATTCCTGAGCCTGTTTCCTCATCTTTAAAATTAAATGGTTAATATTTTGAAACATACTTAAAATGTATTGAAATAAGAATGGATAATTATTATTTAGGAAGAACTTTATAATGAGTTGCCATGGCTGGTATAGCACCATAAGAATTCACATCATGCCATAATTGACACATTTACTAGAATCATGGAAAATGGGAAAAAGTCTGGCAGCTTACCACTTGGAATGAAGTCCATTTGCATTAAATAACATAAATAAAAACAAGTAGAAACTCAAACACTGAAAAATGCTGATTTTAAGGTATATGTCTAGCTAACTCACAGTCTCCCCTCCCACAGGGGCATGTATTGGGAGAAAAGGCTAAATCCTAAATTCTTCCAGAAAAACCCTTACTATGACCTTAATCCCAGGAACTAACTCTAAGTCTCCAAGCCAGGCTAGAAGCTATTGATCAGGCTCTAGGTATGGCAGCCTGCATTCTCTGGGAGAGAATTTAATATGCTGATCATGCTTTTTCTTATTCATTCAACAAATATTCACTGAGCACTTACTTTGTGCCAAGCACTGGTCTAGACCCTGGAGATACAGCAGGTATCAAAGTACTGCCACCATAGGGCTCACATTCTAATCAGAAAATACAGACAACAAACAACATGTAAATAGGATGTCAGAGAGTGATTAAGTGTAATAGAAAAATAAAGCAGGGGAAGGAAAATAGGGAAGAGCACACAGAGGAATGTGTATATATAAGCACACACACATATATACATATGCAAATATGTTTATATAAATATATATTCCTAAGCCACAAACCTGATATACTTTCTATTCCCCTTAATCTGCTTTTATTTTTATGTATGTGTATAAAACTCTTAAAGAGATGGGAATACTAGACCACATTACCTACCTCCTGAGAAATCTGTATGCAAGTCAAGAAGCAACAGTTAAAACTGGACATAGAAAAATGGACTGGTTCTAAATTGAGAAAGGGGTGCATCAAGGCTGTATATTGTCACCCTGCTTATTTAACTTATTTGCAGAGTACATCATGCAAAATGCTGGGCTGGATGAAGCACAAGCTGGAATCAAGACTGCCAGGAGAAATAACAATAACCTCAAATATGCTGATGACACCACCCTTATGGCAGAAAGTGAAGAAAAACTAGAGCCTCTTGATGAAAGTGAAAGTGGAGAGTGAGAAAGTTGACTTAAAGCTCAACATTCAGAAAATGAAGATCATGGCATCCAGTCCCATCACTTCATGGCAAATAGATGGGGAAACAATAGAAACAGTGAGAGACTTTATTTTGGGGGGCTTCAAAATCACTGCAGATGGTGACTGCAGCCATGAAATTAATAGACGCTTGCTCCTTGGAAGAGAAGTTGTGACCAAACTAGACAGCATATTAAAAAGCAGAAACATTACTTTGCCGACAAAGGACTATCTAGTCAAAGCTATGGTTTTCCCAGTGGTCATGTATGGATGTGAGAGTTAGACTGTAAAGAAAGCTGAGCACAGAAGAATTGATGTGTATATAATATGTATGAATATGTATATATATGACATGTGTTAAAGTGCTAGAGACTCAGTCGTGACTGACTCATTGTGATCTCATGGACTATGGCCCACCAGGCTCCTTTATCCATGAAATTTTCCAGGCAAGAAGACTGGAGTGGGTTGCTGTTTCCTTCTTCAGGGGATGTTCCTGACCCAGCGATCAAACCTCAATCTATAAACTGGCACATCAATGAAAAGTAAACATTTGAGCAGGGGCATAAAAAGAATCTGCCTGCAGTACAGGAGACCTAGGTTCAATCCCTGGGTTGGGAAGATCCCCTGGAGAAGGGAAAGGCTACCCAACTCCAGTATTCTGGCCTGGAGAACTCCATGGACTGTATAGTCCATTGGGTTGAAGAGTCAGACATAATTGAGCAACTTTCACATGAAGGAAGAAAGGCAGCAATTTCATACAAATATCAGGGGAAAGAAGAGTCTAGAGAGAGGAAACATTAAGTGCAAAAGCCACATGCAGGAGTGTTCTTGGCATGTGTAGGAACAACAAGGAGCCATGAATGGGGGCATTGGGGCATAGAAGAGGAGGTTTCAGATGTGGTGAGTAGCAATATCACATAGGGCCTTATGGAATGTTGTAAGGAATGTGCCTTTTACTTGAGCAAAATAGAAAGACATTAGAGCATTTTGAGGGGAGGTGGAACATGCGATTTACATTTTTGAAAGATCGCTCTGACTGCAACATGGAGAATATACTCAGTGGAGTCAGGGCAGAAGCAAGAACACCACTTAGAGATAATTGCAATATGCCAAGTGAAAGGTGATGGTAGCTAGATACAGGGTAGTAGCAGGGAAGAAGATAAAAACTGGTTAGATACTAGATATATACTGAAGGGTTTGAAGAGTGAGGAGATGTGTTATTTGTGAGAGACAAATCACAAGAGACTGCAAGATATTAGACCTGAACAGCTAGAAGCTTGCACTTGCCACATAGCAACAAGGGAGGATTGTGTAAGCAATGTGTTTGGAGAATAAAGACAGAAATTCAATCTACAATACATTTAGTCCTGCTTTAATGTGACATCTGTTCCTGACAGTCACTGTACTATGCAAAATCACTCAATAAAAACCTAGAGTTTATAGAAGAAAATGGAGATTATGGACATGATACTCAAAAATTTTATCACTGACACATAAAAAATATGAACGTCTTATAAAACATACTACAATAATTTTACACATGTAAAATGGTTAAGAAATATATAAATACTTCACAATACATAAGGTGCTTTACTTTGAAAAAGACAGGAAGCTTACATGTGCAACTGCACATCAGAAAGGATACAGTTTGTGAGTTCATTTGAAGAGGTAGAAAGAGGACCACCTGAAATCTGAGGCAAAGTTATAAAGCCAGAGGTAAACAGGTATGACTCCTAGCTTCAGTCCTTCCAATGAATATTCAGGACTGGCTTCCTTTAGGATTGACTGGCCGGATCTCCTTGCAGTGCAAGGGATTTTCAAGAGTCTTCTCCAACACCACAGTTCAAAAGCATCAATTCTTTGGCACTCAGCTTTCTTTGTAGTCCAACTCTCACATCCACACATGACTATTGGGAAACCCTTGGACTGCAAGGAGATCCAACCAGCCCATCCTAAAGGAAATCAGTCCTGCATATATATTCATTGGAAGGATTGATGTTGAAACTGAAAGTTCAATTCTTTGGCCACCTGATGCAAAGAACTGACTGATTTGAAAAGACCCTGATGCTGGGAAAGTTTATCCATGAAATTTTCCAGGCAAGAAGACTGGAGTGGGTTGCTGTTTCCTTCTTCAGGGGATGTTCCTGACCCAGCGATCAAACCTCAATCTATAAACTGGCACATCAATGAAAAGTAAACATTTGAGCAGGGGCATAAAAAGAATCTGCCTGCAGTACAGGAGACCTAGGTTCAATCCCTGGGTTGGGAAGATCCCCTGGAGAAGGGAAAGGCTACCCAACTCCAGTATTCTGGCCTGGAGAACTCCATGGACTGTATAGTCCATTGGGTTGAAGAGTCAGACATAATTGAGCAACTTTCACATGAAGGAAGAAAGGCAGCAATTTCATACAAATATCAGGGGAAAGAAGAGTCTAGAGAGAGGAAACATTAAGTGCAAAAGCCACATGCAGGAGTGTTCTTGGCATGTGTAGGAAACAACAAGGAGCCATGAATGGGGGCATTGGGGCATAGAAGAGGAGGTTTCAGATGTGGTGAGTAGCAATATCACATAGGGCCTTATGGAATGTTGTAAGGAATGTGCCTTTTACTTGAGCAAAATAGAAAGACATTAGAGCATTTTGAGGGGAGGTGGAACATGCGATTTACATTTTTGAAAGATCGCTCTGACTGCAACATGGAGAATATACTCAGTGGAGTCAGGGCAGAAGCAAGAACACCACTTAGAGATAATTGCAATATGCCAAGTGAAAGGTGATGGTAGCTAGATACAGGGTAGTAGCAGGGAAGAAGATAAAAACTGGTTAGATACTAGATATATACTGAAGGGTTTGAAGAGTGAGGAGATGTGTTATTTGTGAGAGACAAATCACAAGAGACTGCAAGATATTAGACCTGAACAGCTAGAAGCTTGCACTTGCCACATAGCAACAAGGGAGGATTGTGTAAGCAATGTGTTTGGAGAATAAAGACAGAAATTCAATCTACAATACATTTAGTCCTGCTTTAATGTGACATCTGTTCCTGACAGTCACTGTACTATGCAAAATCACTCAATAAAAACCTAGAGTTTATAGAAGAAAATGGAGATTATGGACATGATACTCAAAAATTTTATCACTGACACATAAAAAATATGAACGTCTTATAAAACATACTACAATAATTTTACACATGTAAAATGGTTAAGAAATATATAAATACTTCACAATACATAAGGTGCTTTACTTTGAAAAAGACAGGAAGCTTACATGTGCAACTGCACATCAGAAAGGATACAGTTTGTGAGTTCATTTGAAGAGGTAGAAAGAGGACCACCTGAAATCTGAGGCAAAGTTATAAAGCCAGAGGTAAACAGGTATGACTCCTAGCTTCAGTCCTTCCAATGAATATTCAGGACTGGCTTCCTTTAGGATTGACTGGCCGGATCTCCTTGCAGTGCAAGGGATTTTCAAGAGTCTTCTCCAACACCACAGTTCAAAAGCATCAATTCTTTGGCACTCAGCTTTCTTTGTAGTCCAACTCTCACATCCACACATGACTATTGGGAAACCCTTGGACTGCAAGGAGATCCAACCAGCCCATCCTAAAGGAAATCAGTCCTGCATATATATTCATTGGAAGGATTGATGTTGAAACTGAAAGTTCAATTCTTTGGCCACCTGATGCAAAGAACTGACTGATTTGAAAAGACCCTGATGCTGGGAAAGATTGAAGGGGAAGATTGGAGGAGAAAGGGATGACAGAGAATGAGCTGGTTGGATTGCATCACCGACTGAATGGACATGAGTTTTAGTAAACTCTGGGAGTTGGTGATAAATGGGGAAGCCTGGCATGCTGCAGTCCATGGGGTCACTAAGGGCTGGACACAACCGAGTGACTGAGTTGAACTGAACTAATGGGACTGGATGCCATGAACTTAATTTTTTGAATGTTGAGTTTTAAGCCAGCTTTTCCACTGTGCTCTTTCACCTTCATGGAGACGCTCTTTAGGTCCTCTTTGCTTTCTGCCATAAGGGTGGTGTCTGCATATCTGAGGTTATTGATTTTTCTCCCGGCAATCTTGATTCCAGCTTGTGCATCAACCAGTCCAGCATTTCTCATGATGTACTCTGCATACATGTTAAATAAGCAGTGTGACAATATGCAGCCTTGACAGACTCCTTTTCCAGTTTGGAACCTGTCTGTTGTCCATGTCCTGTTTTAACTGTTGCTTCTTGACCTGCATACATATTTCTCAGGAGGCAGGAAGGTGGTCTAGTACTTCCATCTCCTGAATAATTTTCCACAGTTTGTTTTGGTCCACACAGTCAAATACTTTAGTGTAGTCAATGAGGCAGAGGTAGATATTTTTCTGGAATTCTGTTGCTTTTTCTATGATCCAACAGATATTGGCAATTTGATCTCTAGTCCTCTGCCTTCTCTATATCCAGCTTGAACATCTGGAAGTTCTTGGTTCATGTTGAACACTGGCTTGGAGAATTTTGAGCATTACTTTCCTAAGCATGTGAAATGAGTACAATATTGAGGTAGTTTGAACATTCTTTGGCATTGTCCTTCTTTGGGATTGGACAAAATGTGATAAACTGATAGATATTTGAAATGTCTGCATATGTATATTATATGGAATCCTACATGGCTCAGTTCAGCCAGAGTTTTCTGTGTTCTCCAAGTGATTTTCTTGGAGAAAAACCACACATAACCCAGATCCACATTACACTCAAATTGCCACTGAATTCATCAATCACATTGGAATAAATTTGTGTTCTCAAGGCACATGTTACAGTGTAAGTGACTCTGTTAGGCATCAAGATAGATATATCAAGTAAGCAACTAGATTTATAAATCTAGATTTCATGGTAGAAGTATCGGTTAAATCTAATTTAAAAGTAATGTGTGTGTGTGTGTGTGTGTGTGTGTGTGTGTGTCACTGTTGAAAGTGATGGGATTGGATGAGACTGCCTAGGGAGTGAATATAAATGTAGAGGTCACCTAACTGAACCCTAGTAAAATGGAGCAGGACCCTGCAGAGCCTCTGGGCACAGAAACCTTTCTGTCCCTAGTTTTCTTGTCTGTAGGGAATAGACTCCAGCCTCCATGACCTTCCCTGAGTTCCAAAGGACAAATTCAAATCTTGCTAATCAAGGGAGGAGCAGCCAAAAAATCTTCTGAGGCAAGATCAAAGGGAATGCAGTCCCTGAAGACACCCAAAACTTGTCAGCAACCCCACTGTTGAACCATTGCTATGAAACCCCTCACCGAATCCTCCCAGGTGGGGATGCATAGTTTTTCAGGGCAGGAGTCCACTGTGGCCCCCTTTGCCTGGCAAATCAATAAAGCTATTATTTTCTACTTCACCCAAAGCTCTGTCTCTAAAATTTTATTCATATCAGTGCACAGAGGCCAAGCTTTCATCATCACTGGGACACCTATACATTTAGAAGTCAAGAAGGTGATGAGGAATAAGAAAAGGATTCTGAGAAGGAGCAGCCAGAGGTGAGGCTGGAGGAGAATCAGGGAAACGAACTCTTCCTAAAAGCCAAGTGAAGAAAGTCTACAAGGAATGGGGAACATTCTACCAGATCAATATATAGCAGATAGGTCCAAAAAGGACTGAGAATTGTTCCTAGAATCTGGTTAACTGAGTGAGTGAGTGAAAGTCACTCAGTCGTGTCCAACTCTTTGTGACACCCCTGGACTATACAGCCCATGGAATTCTCCAGGCCAGAATACTAGAATGGGTAGCCTTTCCCTTCTCCAGGGTATCTTCCCAACCCAGGGATCAAACCCGCATTGCAGGCAGATTCTTTACCAGTTGGGCCAGAAGGGAAGGTTAACTGAAGGTGACTGCTAACTTTGGACAAGAACATTTGGGTGGTATGGTGAGAGAGAAAACCTGATTGCAGGTAGTTGAAGGGGAAATGGAGAAAGAGTGACTGAGGAGAGTATAGGGAGCTTTTTTTTTGAGGGGAAGATAAATAGAGAAAAGGGCAAAGTGAGGCATTAGCTATTTAGAGATTTTTAAAAATTACAGTTTTTTTGTATACTGATCAGATTAGAGGAGAAGGAAAATTTGACCATATAGGAGACAGGGTAGATTTGCTGGATCTGCCATTGTACTAACAGACTAGAGGAAAAGGAATCCAGTGCTAGGAGTATGGACAGTTGATCCTCAGCAACCAGAGTGAAGACAGAGTCCCTGGGCATAGATGTGAGTAAGCTGAAGAGATGCTAGCAGTACGTGCAGATTTTCTTCTGTTTTCTCCATTTATCTCTGTTTTCCCAAGGAAGTAAGAAGCAAGGTTATCAGCAGAGTGTGGTAGAAGAGGAAAAATGCTAGACATTCCAGAAGAGAAAAATAAAACTGTTTTTCAGGAGAGCTTATGAGTGGAAGGACTAGGGTAACAGGAAAATACATTTGTTTAAAACATTTCTTATACATAGAACTACTGTATATAACAAAGGGTAGAATTATTTTAATTTTGTTAAATATTGAAAGATTCCCCTCTGAGGTTTAGTTCACATTCTCACATGTAACAAGTCTGCTTCCCCAAGCTTTTGCCAACACAGTATGCTATCAAACATTTTCACCCTTCCTAATCTGATAGTTGAGAATGTTATTGGTGTGATTTTAATTTGCATTTTTCTTATTTAAATGAATTTGAATATATTTTCTTCTGATTAATGATGAAAGACCACAGATAGAACTGTATCCTCCCAGGGAGCTATGACTTGGTAAATTAGACAAGCAATTTCTTTTTGTCCTAGGTTTTCACTCTTTCAATCAACATTGATTGAGTGTCTAGTATGGATCATGTATTGTTCTATAAGCTAAGGGATACAGCAGTGGACAAAAATAAAACAAAATAAGGTCAGAGCCTGAACTGGGCACCATAGTCCAGAATCACAGAAACTCCAGGGAAGGAGATGTCTCAGATAATAACCTATAGTCCAAGATCACAAAACAAGGATCCAGATTAGTACCCAGTTCAGTTCAGTCGCTCAGTCGTGTCCAACTCTTTGCGATCCCATGAATCGCAGCACGCCAGGCCTCCCTGTTCATCACCAACTCCTGGAGTTCACCCAAACTCATGTCCATCGAGTCAGTGAGGCCATCCAACCATCTCATCCTCTGTTGTTCCCTTCTCCTACTGCCCTAAATCTTTCCCAGCATCAGATTAGTACCCAGGCAGAGATAAATCTTTCTTTTACGTGTTATGGAGAGAGACAAAAGGATTTTTTTTCTTTTTATATGTATTTTTTAGTAAATTTATTTATTTTAATTATAGGTTAATTACTTTACAATATTGTATTGGTTTTCCCATACATCACCATGTATCCACCACAGGTACACACATGTTCCACATCCTGAACCCCCCTGCCTCCTCTCTCCCCATACCATCTCTCTGGGGCTAGATGCTTTGAGCTAGATGCATGCTCAAATTAGAAGCCAGACCCTCAGACAGCAGCTTATGAAGTCTTCATTTAGACTCCTTTCAGAGAAAGACCAAGAGATGGGCATTTTTGTCTGTTCTTTCTGCTGAGCCCTGATGGAATAGCCACAGCCATTGCTTGTGTGCTTCGTTGGTCAAGAATTGCTTCTTTGTTTGCTGTAGTCTTGTAAGTCTTATGGATACAAGTACTGCTGGCTTTCAGAGGTAGATGTTTTGGAGTTCATCCCTTGAGCTAGAGCTGTAAAAGTTGGGACACTAGATTGTGGTCCAAACCTTTGTTTCTCAGGGAGAAACTGGGATTTGGGGCCATCTTCCCAATTGTATGGCACTGGACTGAGGTGGGTTTTATGGCACAAGTGTGTCTCAGTTTGTCCTACCTGTTTTTGGTGTGGATATTTTCTCATTTGCCTGATGTGTAGGAATCACTCAGCTACTTTTCTGGATTTCCTTCAGAGGGAATTGCTCCATGTACAGCTGTCCATTTGGTGTGTGCGTGTGGGAAACAGGGAAGGTTAGGAACCTCCTACACCACTACTTTTTTTTTGGGGGGGGGGGCCTCTGGATACTTTCTATTTGGATCAGACAGTCAGCTAATTTACCTGGTAGACTGGGACTGTGCACACATGGGCACTGCTGGTGGCAGAAGTAAGCAACAAAACCTTTCAAATAACATTACTCTTTTGGTTTGCATGTTAGATTGTCACTGAGGAACTTGGTTCAGGCAAATCTGAGTTAAATACTTCAGTATATTTGGTCATTTGACACTTGAATGGAAATGTGTACTAGTCCCCAAGGGCAATAGCTGAGAGCACTGCCAAGAGAAATTTATTTAAGGCTGAAAATCTATCTTTAAACAGGCATACACCTCCAGCTCTGCTCTAGATTTGCCATTGCATACAAGCCTGGAAAATTACAGAATCCAGAGGACCTGGGAGAATGGCTAAGAACAGCTTCCAGCAACTGTTTTCTCTGCACTCTATGTCTCTTCCAGAGTTTTACCAGACCATTTAATTTAGACTTCTATGAAAAAGAGGGATACTATTGTATCTGGGATGACTTTTCCTTGTTGGGGAGTCCTTTCTCTTCTTTTTCTCCTTTGGATGTATTAAGCATTTACTGTGAACTATCCACTGTTTCTCCTCCATCCTTAACAAATATATGGGTTGATTCATCCTCCTAAGGCTGAACTGATTTATGTCACTTACTAATGCATTGGAGAAGTAAATGGCAACCCACTCCAGTGTTCTTGCCTGGAGAATCCCAGGGACGGGTCAGCCTGGTGGGCTGCTGTCTCTGGGGTCGCACAGAGTTGGACATGACTGAAGCAATTTAGCAGCAGCAATCAGCTTATGACCCAGCAATCTCACTGCTGGGCATACACACCAAGGAAGCCAGAATTGAAAGAGACATGTGTACCCCAATGTTCATTGTAGCACTGTTTATAATAGCCAGGACATAGAAGCAACCTAGATGTCCATCAGCAGATGAATAGATAAGAAAGCTGTGGTACATATATACAATGGAATATTACTCAGCCATTAAAAAGAATACATTTGAATCAGTTCTAATGATGTGGATGAAACTGGAACCTATTATACAGAGTGAAGTAAGCCAGAAAAAAAAAACAAACACCAATATAGTATACTAATGCACATATATAGAATTTCAAAAGATGGTAATAATAACCCTGTGTGTGAGACAGCAAAAGAAACACAGATGTATAGAACATCCACAGAGTCTTTTGGACTCTGTGGGAGAGGGAGAGGGTGGGATGATTTGGGAGAATGGCATTGAAACATGTATAATATCATATATGAAATGAGTCACCAGCCCAGGTTCAGTGCATGATACTGGATGCTTGAGGCTGGCTGCCATCCTCCCCAGAGCCCAGGGAAGCCAGTGGGAACTTCCCCCGCCTCCTCCTGGCTGGTTCAAATGATAAAACCAAATGACCAGTATCTCCCTGGAAAGTGCTTATACACACATCTGATACCCCACCTTTTGCAGCTGCTGCCTAATAGAAGGGACCACAAATCACTTAGCTCTGATAGCCAACATGGCTAGCATTCACAAGTCCTACAGGATTACACTAAAGAAGAAGTTTCTACATAGGTGGAGGAAGACCCCCTTCATGGCTCTCCCTCCAGGGCTCAGCACAGAGGAAAAAGCAAATCTCCCATCTCCCAGTTTATTCCTAGAAAAGTCTTAACTATATATTTTCCCAACTACCACCTGAGGGCCCAGCTTCTAACCAGCCTGCATCTAGGGGCTGACTGCGCTCCTCCCCTCTGGGACACTGATGGGTCTTGGCACAGCTTCAACTACTAGGAGCCACAAAGGACAAAGAAGGTGGCTGGACAATCATAAGGGTTTGAGCGGCAACCAGGAGCTCAGGCTAGACAGACTGACAAGTTTCATCTTCTATACAAGACCACTCTGTCAAGACTGGGAGAGGTGTCTGTTTTATCTGATGTAAAGAAACCAACACAGAAAGTCTAGGAAAATGAAGAAATAGAGGACTGTGTTCCAAACAAAATAACAAGATAAATCTACAGAAGCAGATTTTTTTTAAGGAACAGATCTTAATGAAATGGAGATAAATGATTTACCTGATAGAATCCAAGATAATGGTCTTAAAGAAGCTCACTGGGGTGTGGAAATCAATTCATGAACAATCTATGGAATATGAGAATATTTGCAAGCCACATATCTAATAAATAGTTAATATCCAATACATACAAGGAACTCATATAACTGAATAGCATAAAACCACAAAATCACCCAATTTATAAATGGACAATGGACCTATGTGGACATTTTCCCAAAGACAATAAACAAATGGTCAATGGGTACTTGAAAAGCCCATGTTAAATATCACTAATCATCAATCAATGTAAATGAAAGCCACAATGAGCTATCACCTCACATCTGTTAAGATGTATATTATCAAAAAGACAAGAGATTACAAGTATCGGTGATGAGGAGGAGTTAATGAGGATGTGAGGATGTGGAAAAAAGGGAACCCTTGTGCACTGTTGGTGGGAATATAAATTGGTATAGTCACTGTGGAAAACTGTCTAGAGGGTCCTCGAGAAATTAAAAATAGAACTACCATATGAACCAGCAATTCCACTTCTGGATATATATACAAAAGAAATAAAATCATTATCTAGAAGAGATGAATGTGCTCCCATATTCATAGCAGCATTATTCACAGTAGCCAAGATATGGAAATAACCTATATATGTGTCAGGAGATGAATGGATAAAGAACAGGTGGTATCTATGTACACCGAAATATTATTCTGCCTTTAAAAAGAAGGAGATCTGCTATTTGCAATAACACAGATGAACCTGGAGGGCATTACACTAAGTTAGATAAATCAGACAGAAAAAGACAAATATTTCAAGGTATCACTTATATATTGAATCAAAGAAAGAAAGAGGAAAGAAAAAGAGTCAAACTAATAGAAATAGTAAGTAGAAAACTGGTTGAATGGTTACCAGGGCAATTACAATAGATGTTGGTAAAAAGGCATAAACTTTCATTTATAAGATGAATAAGGTCTGAGGATCTAATTAGTGTATAACATGGTGATATAGTTGACAACGGTGTATTGTATAACTGAAATTTGCTAAGAGTAGAACTTACATGACCTCACAAAATGAAAAAAAAAAGTAAATATTTGAGGTGATTCATATGTTAATTAACTCACGGAGGGCTATTCTTTCACAATACACACATTCATCATGTTGTACACTTAAAATATCTTGCTATTTTATTTGGTAATTGTACCTCAGTAAATCTGAAAAAAATAGAAGCATCCATCAAATTTAATCATGTAACTCTTGGCCAGTAGCCTCCAGTTAGTAGAGCTAGTAGTATAAGCAGTCCAACAAGTAGATATCTCACGTAACTGCTGACATCCTTCTTCCCTCCATCTCTACTTTTGATGTTAGAACTATGACATACATCATGGTGTCCCAGTAAGTGCACCAACTGTACCCTTCCTCTACAGTCTTTTATCCTATTGACCTTCTTGCTTTATCTGTATTTCACTCCAGGCACCTATCACCTTAAGCCAACTTTACTATGAACAACAACATCTGCCCATATTGAATATAACCACCAACATGAGAAGACAGCTGCTCTATTGTTGAGTGTTTATAATTCTTACAGTAGATGTCATGGTTACTGTTCAGATAAATAATCACTATACTGTGGGCCTTTAACTGGAGGACTTTTTGAAGGTACTCCTATTGTTTATAAGCTTGAGTCTCTAGGAAGCAGAACATGAAAAGGAGTTTGGGAATGCAAGAGGTTTACTGGAGAGTAATATGCATGGAAGATGAAAAAGGAATGAAACAGGATAAGCAGGAAGAGCCCTCTAGTTGTGATGCAGATCTGATCCATGTGAAAGGAAAGTAAAACGGAAGCAATCTTTAGCAAGAAGAGTTTCAAGAAGTTAAGCAAGAAGGTCAAAGTAGAGATCTGAGAAAATCTTGGCAAACCTACTGGGGAGATCTGGAGCAAAGATATCCCATTAGAAGTAACCCCCATTGGACAGAAAGGACTAGGCAGTAGTAAGTACACCATTCTCAGTCATTGGCTGGAGGGCATCTGGGAAGCCCATGGCTTCCCCTCAGACACTGAGGCAGACACTGAAGGTGACGAGGAAAAGTTAAAATTTTACATAACCCCCTGCTCCTCTGCCTCTGTAACTCAGCTTGCCCCTTGCAAAGTCTGGATCCCATAGTTCATGTAGTCTCAGAAAGTAGGAACTTACAATACTAGGGACTGGAGCTTATCTCACTCACCTTTGTCCTGCTCTTTGCAATCATCCAGCCCCTGCAAACTTGCTTAATCATGCCTGTCCATGTAAGGGTCAGGTATCCCCCTCCCCATCTTGATCACTGTTTTCATGAGCACAGGAAACCCCTTAGTTTAAACCAGTCTATTAGCAGCAGTGTTACCCACTATAGTCTGTCTGTACAAACTCTGTAATCCCTTTGTACAGGGCTCAGAGCTTGGAGTGTTAACTCCTCTGGGCTCAATGGCATAATAAACCTGAGTTCTCCAACTTTCTGAGTGTGGTGCTTGGTTTCTTGATTAATGATTTCTACAACAAAGGCACTGTACCTAGAGAGGGTCAGCTCACTGCACAACTTGCAGAGGAACAGCAAGTTATTTTTTGAAAGGAGATCTAGCAGTGTACCTCCATGGCGGCCATACCTGGAATTAAATTGCACCTGGAAGTTACAGCCATCCATTGTTTCAATCCTCTGTGAATGAGGCAGTTCCCTCAAATTAGAAACCAAAGCTGAATGGGAGAGTCCTGGGTAGGTGACAGTGTCAGATTTTGGACTTTTGCACATATTCCAAAAGAGAACATGTTGACCAATATCTGAGAAGTGGAAAATGAGATGACTCTGACCACGTGACAATTAATTAGGAGGGTAGAGGCCAGGCAAATGAACTATGAAGACACAGCTGCCTTTTAAGGCTTGATGTTAGTTACTCTGGGCCAGAAACTTGGGTTCAAAAACCTGGTGCCATTGGTAATTTTTAATTGAGATTTTATTGATAAATTGTAGTTTTAGCAAATAACACATAGTTCTCATGTACAATTTAGCCTGTTTTTTTCAATGGCAACATTTTGCAAAAATGTCCACTACCAACTCCTGGAGATTACTCAAACTTGTGTCCATTTAGTCAGTGATGCCATCCAGCCATCTCATCCTCTGTCATCACTTGCTCCTCCTGCCTTCAATCTTTTCCAGCATTAGGATCTTTTCAAATGAGTCAGTTCTTCACATCAGGTGGCCAAAGTATTGGAGTTTCAGTTTCAGCATCAGTCCTTCCAATGAATATTCAGGACTGATTTCCTTTAGGATGGACTGGTTGGATCTCCTAGCAATTCAAGGGACTCTCAAGAGTCTTCTCCAACACCACAGTTCAAAAGCATCGACTCTTTGGTGTTCAGCTTTCTTTATAGTCCAACTCTCACATCCATACATGACTACTGGAAAAACCATAGCTTTGACTAGACAGATATTTGTTGGCAAAGTAATATCTCTGTTTTTTAATATGCTGTCTAGGTTGGTCATAACTTTTCTTCTGAGGGGCAAGGAGCAAGTGTCTGTGATATCACAACCAGGATACTGACATTGATTCAATCCACTAAACTCATTCAGGTTTCTTGTTTTATCTGCATTTAACTGTGCACACACCATGATAGTCAAGAAACTGGATAGCTCCTCATATTGCCCTTTTAAAACCTCATCCACTTCCTTCCCACCTTCCTATCCCCATCCCTGGCCCTTAGGAACTACTAATCTGTTCTTTCTCTCAAAATTTATTTCAAACATTTTATATACATAGAATCATCCATCATGTAACCATTTGAGGTTGTCCCTTTTCACTCAGCATAGTGCCTTGAAATCCATCCAAGTAGTTGCATGTATAAATTCCTTTTCATTGCTGAATTTATTTCATGATATAAATGTATCACAAAATGTTTAACCACTTACCCATTGAAGGACACATGGGCGTTTTTTCCCAATATTTGACTGTAAACATTCTTGTACACATTTTTGTGTGAGCGTGAGTTTTCACTGCTTTGGGATAAGTACCCAGAGATGCAATTGATGAGTCGTATTGTAGTTGCATGTTTAATTTCTTTTAAAAAATTGCCAAATGTTTTCTGGAATAGCTGTACCATTCTACATTCTATCAGCAACGTACGAGTGATTCAGCTTTTCTGCATCCTCTCCAGCATTTGATGTTGTCACAATTTTTCATTTTAGACATACTGCATATAGCGATATCTCACTGTGGTTTTAATTTGCACTTTCTTAGTGGCTAATGATGGAGAAGGCAATGGCACCCCAATCCAGTATTCTTACCTGGAAACCCATTGACAGAAGAGCCTGGTAGGCTGCAGTCCATGGGGTCATGAGGAGTCGGACACAACTGAGTGACTTCACTTTCACTTTTCACTTCCATGCATTGGAGAAGGAAATGGCAACCCACTCCAGTGTTCTTGCCTGGAGAATCCCAGGGATGGTGGAGCCTGGTGGGTGCTTTCTGCACATACCACATATTTTCTGGCCTCTATGCTCCCTTACATTATTCTCTGACTAGATTGTTTCTTCATCTCCAAATGTCCAGATTCTAAGAATCACAAAGTTTAAGCTCAGATGCCAACTTCTCCATGAAACTGCACTTGATCCCAGCAGCTGGAATTAATCTCTCCCTCATCTGAACTTTCCTAAAAACTTTCTAGATATTTTTTGCTTTGTACCACAGCTGTATGTCATATACCTTAAGCACCCAAGTAGTCTATGAATTCAAGAGCTAGTGAAAAAATAGGCCAGGTCTTCTATCTCCTAGTCCCGTTGTCTATCTTGCCTACATCAAGCTCCTCATATTAAAGTGCAGTCATTAAAGACCAAGTCCAGGGGGTTCCTCCTGTGAGGAAACAATTCTCCACTTAATTTTCCAGAAAGGTGTCTCCCAGTCATACACCATTTAAAACACTATCAAGGTCTACCAATTTTTGCATTCAATACTCTTTCTTCATATCAAAGTTTGAATAATGTTTTCATTGTCAAAGGAATCACCAGATAAATGAGAATATTAGTCTCTCCCTCAGAAAAGAGGACTAGAAGTTTATACAGTAAACACATGAAAAGAATTAATTATTGAAAAACAAATGCAGAAAGGTAGAAATAAGATGTGACAGCAGACATTTTGTGATGTAGTGTCATTTCTAGAGAACTTACAAGAGAGAAGACTATAAAACCCAGGAATTTTTATGCCGTGTCTCTTTAAAACCTGTTCTAAGTAGATTTTCAAATAGCCTTTCTTCTATAAGAATAAATTGCTTCACAATACTGATCCAAAATAAAAGATGCAATTAGATGTAACTTTAGAGGTAAAAAGGATTAACAAACATTGCAATATGTAAAGCAAAGGATCATCACTCTGTATATTTAAAATGTATAAATTTTATTTTATGTAAATGAACCCTCAATATAACTAATTGGAAAATGAGATAGGGGTTACAATATTACATAGACAAGTTTGAGAAGACTTCTGTGAGTATAGAACATTTTACCCGATTGCCTTTCACTTCTTATCCCTTTAATTCACAGATAGGAAACTGACTTTTTCCCATTGTGAGAAAGAAGCCCTCCTATTCTCAAATTGTGGGAAGCAAGCTAGAGATAAACTCCACAGTCAGCTTTCCACACCATGCTCTGTAAGAAAAAAAAATGATTCTTTACTGCCAGAATCCTGTGATTCAGTTTTATTTATAACAACCTACATATTTCAAAAAGAATGGCTAACATAAAAAGTCATTAATATGGAGACAATATACTGCTGGTGAGAGCATATGATATTAAAAGGTAATTTGAAATTCCTTTGACCCAGAGTAATATAGTAATATATCTTGTAGTAATACATCTTCACAAATTCATTTATTCAACAAATACCAAAGGTCTACAATATGCCAGACACTGAGCTTGACACTGAAGAGACAACAGTAAACAATTCAACCTCACAGTCTCACATGGTTGTTATATTCTAGTATGGAAGATGGCTACAAAACTACAGCAGGTGGTAATCAGTGCTCTGATGGAAAATAAAATACAGTGGGTTCACTTTATTGCTTTGTTCAAATCACCCATAAGTAAAATATACACAGCATGCATTATCATGCATGCATTTGTGTATATCAAATGATACATAATGAATAAAAGAGAAAACAGAAAAAGGGGACTAGACTGATGGAGGAAAGCAACAGTGCCATTGTTTGTTGAGTGGACAGCCAGGGAACACTTCTTTAATAAGGTGATATATCAGAGAGAACTGAAGAAGCAGGGGGGAGCCACCCAGAAAATCCACAGGTTCTGAGGGGCTTGGTGTGTTTAAGTAAGAGTCATTGTGACTGGAGTGGAATGAGCAAAAAGAAAAATAACAGCTGTTGCAGTGTCAGGTAGCTACATCCTAAAGGCTCTGGTAGTCTATGGTAAGGAAGTTAGATTCTAGCTAAGTGTGATGAAAGTATTGAGTAGGCTTACATTTTAAAAGCATACACTGGCTGCTGTGTTGACAACAGACAGCAAAGATGTTGAAATGTACACTGATGATCATTGCTTCTGCATTTAAAAGAACAAAAATAGAAACAGCTCACATGTCCACTCGTGACAATACAAGGAAATGGTGATAAAACCGTCTCCTGGACCACAGACAGCCATTAAAAAGAATGAGGCCAAAGTATATGTAATGATTTACATATAACATAATGATTTACATATGATATACTGTTAAGTGAACAAAAAGTCAATTGTGAAACAAAATGTCTATTAAGATCCTTGTTTACTGAAAAACAAAAAGAAAAAAAATATGTAAATCTGCATACACACACACACACACACACACTACTATTTGCAGAAGCAGGAAAAAAATAGAAGTATTCAGAACAAACTGGTAAACTATGGTAGGTAGAATAATGGCCTCCCCCAAATATTCACATCTTAATCCCAAGTGTCTGTGAATATCTTATTTACATAGCAAAAATTGCCAGATGGGTGTGATTAAACGGACTGGTTCCAAATCGGGAAAGGCTGTATATTGTCACCCTGCTTATTTAACTTATATGCAGAGTACATCATGAGAAACACTGGGCTGGATGAAGCACAAGCTGGAATCAAGATTGCCAGGGAAAATATCAATAAGCTCAGATATGCAGATAACACCACCCTTATGGCAGAAAGTGAAGAACTGAAGACCCTCTTGACGAAAGTGAAAGAGGAGAGTGAAAAAGTTGGCTTAAAGCTCAACATTCAGAAAATGAAGATCATGGCATCTGGTTCTGTCACTTAATATCAAATAGATGGGTAAACAGTGGAAATAGTGACAGACTTTACTTTTAGGGGCTCCAAAATCACTGCAGATGGTGGCTGCAGCCACGAAATTAAAAGATGTTCCTTGGAAGAAAAGTTATGACCAACTTAGACAGCATATCAAAAAGTAGAGACATTACTTTGCCAACAAAGGTCCAGTAGTCATGTAGGGATGTAAGAGCTGGACAATAAAGAAAGTTGAGGGCTGAAGAATTGATGCTTTTAAACTGTGTTGTTGGAGAAGACTCTTGAGAGTCCCTTGGACAGCAAGGAGATCCAACCAGTCAATCCTAAAGGAAGTCAGTCCTGCATATTTATTGGAAGGACTGATGCTGAAGCTCCAATCCTTTGATCACCTGATGAAAAGAACTGACCCATTGGAAAAGACCCTGATGATGGGAAAGATTGAAGGCAGGAGGAGAAGGGGACAACAGAGGATGAGATGGTTGGATGCCATCACCAACTCAATGGACATGAGTTTGAACAAGCTCCAGGAGTTGATGATGGATGGGGAATTCTGGTGTGCTGCAGTTCGTGGGATTGCAGAGTCGAACATGACTGAGCAAGTGAACTGAACTGAATAGGTATATAGTTGTTAAAAACTAGCAAGGTGCACTTTTTTTGCCCCTTTCTGATGTCTACATCAGAAGTTTTCTTTATCTCTTTTATACTTGAATAGAACTTTATTACACAAAAGGTCTGAGCAATACAAGCTCCAGGAGTTGTGATGGATGGGGAATTCTGGTGTGCTGCAGTTCGTGGGATTGCAGAGTCGAACATGACTGAGCAAGTGAACTGAACTGAATAGGTATATAGTTGTTAAAAACTAGCAAGGTGCACTTTTTTTGCCCCTTTCTGATGTCTACATCAGAAGTTTTCTTTATCTCTTTTATACTTGAATAGAACTTTATTACACAAAAGGTCTGAGCAATCAAGCCTCGTCACTGACCCCATATCAAATTCTCCTCCCCTGGAGGGCAAGAATCCTGGTATTGTTCATGGCTCATAGCAACAACATTTCATTATATGCAAGTAAATAATACAGATATTTTTTAGAGGATTATCTAGCTTACTTTCAACACACTAATATTAAAAGAAAAGAGAAATAGAAACAGCGGAAAATATGACACCAAGTTGGGTTTTGACCAACATCCAGACTTAACCAGCACTAGGAAGTCCCATGTCACAGTACATCTGGAGTCCCCACTGGGAAAAGGGGCCCAGGCAGCGTGTCCATCTGCTTCGTGTGTGAGACTTCAAAGACTGCAGTTTGGGGTTCCACTTATAATCCCAGGATGGTGGCAAACTGATATCATCATCAATCTGTGACCAAATTGCAGCTCTGGTTTCAGATCAATGCTGTTTGTTTTCTTGTGTAAAACTTGGAATGTAGTTAAGCCTGGCCTTGGTTGGCCAGCCCCCTCAGGGTCTCAACAGTTCTCAAGATTCCCCCCGCCCCCCCATCTTATCTCTGGCACTGCAAGTCCTGTGCTCACAGCAGGCAGCCACTCACACACAGGTCAGTGTCCAGACAGGTTAGAAGCAAGGTCAGAGGCCTGATCTGCTTTGTCTCTGAAGCCTAATTCATTTAATTTCCCTAACACCTTTCTATTAACCTTTAAATGAAATCCTTTATAGATGGACCTCTTTCTTCAACAAACTTGGCCCTCTTTGGGATAAGTAAGGCCTCTAGCTATAGAGCCACAATCATCTTCTCCTTTCCTGCACCTTATCCTTCACTCTTCTTACCCCCTTTCCATTGATGGAGAAATGCCTCAGGAAAAAGGAACTGCTACAGCAGCAAATCTCTTTTGCTTAGGCTTCTATCGCAGTAGGGCTTCCCTGTGGCTCAGAGCTTAGAGTGTCTGCTCCAGCCCCCTCAGGGTCTCAACAGTTCTCAAGATTCCCCCCGCCCCCCCATCTTATCTCTGGCACTGCAAGTCCTGTGCTCACAGCAGGCAGCCACTCACACACAGGTCAGTGTCCAGACAGGTTAGAAGCAAGGTCAGAGGCCTGATCTGCTTTGTCTCTGAAGCCTAATTCATTTAATTTCCCTAACACCTTTCTATTAACCTTTAAATGAAATCCTTTATAGATGGACCTCTTTCTTCAACAAACTTGGCCCTCTTTGGGATAAGTAAGGCCTCTAGCTATAGAGCCACAATCATCTTCTCCTTTCCTGCACCTTATCCTTCACTCTTCTTACCCCCTTTCCATTGATGGAGAAATGCCTCAGGAAAAAGGAACTGCTACAGCAGCAAATCTCTTTTGCTTAGGCTTCTATCGCAGTAGGGCTTCCCTGTGGCTCAGAGCTTAGAGTGTCTGCCTCCAGTGCCAGAGACCTGGGTTTGATCCCTGGGTGGGAAGATCCCCTGGAGAAGGAAATGGTAACCCATTCCAGTATTCTTGCCTGGAGAATCCCATGGACGGAGAAGCCTGATAGGCTACAGTCCACGGGGTTGCAAAGAGTCAGACACACTGAGCGATTTCACTTTCACTTTTCTATTGCAGTAGTTGGTCTGGCCCACTTTGAACAAGCTACAGAATTATTGTTCTGGTGGAGATTTGATGACAAGATACCAAAATAACAAAAGTTATTTACCTCAACTTTTGTTAAACTAAACAAAATAGTTGATGCATCATGCCTGTCTTTTTGATAAGCTCCCTCATGTTCGAAAATATGGGGCTTATAAATAAGTTCAATTAAGAGACAGGGCACTTTCAGCTTTTCAAATTGTCAGTCTCTATTGGCAGCAGCGACATTTTCATCTAAACACTGACAAAGCCAGCAGGACACCAACTCTCAGCCTTTTCTCTTATTTGCAGACTGAGCCATGCCTTGTCCTCTGCCAACCCCTCACCCACACTCTTCCCCTAACCAGCAGTCACTGGGCAGGTTTTCTGACTAACTGTATCCTTATCCACGATAACTTTGAACTCAAGGAAATTTACACAGGGTGTTGCAAATTTTACTGGTAATGAGTTAATTTACACTTATGGTTATCACTTCTCATCCAGTTCTCCAGGCACTCCACAAGGAAAGCCTGGGAGCTAGTTGCAAAGGAAGGGAGGTGGCAAGGGTCCAGGTGCCCAAATTGGCTCTGTCTGCCAAGCACCAGGACCCAAGTGGCAGCATGTCTCCCTCCACTGGCCCCAGGCAGGTCCAGTCTTGCCCACCAACTGTGCCAACTCCAGACCTGTACTTTTAACCCCTGTGCTGTCCAGATACTTCACAGAACTGCAACAAGGCCACTTGATACATTAATTAGAGTTAGGGGGAGATGAGATTTAATTTTAAGTACTTTTTAAATCCCAGAAGATCCATCTTTGCAATTGTTTGTGTTGGCTTTCCCACCCAGAAGGCCTCAGGTGTCTGCTAAAGCATCTTGTAAAAGTGCTAATGGGGAACGCATCACCTCCTCTGAGTCCAACATGCCAAATATGGTATCCTCCAGCAAGGAGTGCAGTGACCTCCTTGCTGTGTGAAAAACCTTTCTGCAACACCACCTCCTAGACTGCCCACCTGCCCATGGGGAAACCAATGGGAAATTTTATTGATAATAATTACACATACTATTACATGATAATGTTATGTGGAATAACAGTATAATGGTGTCAAATATAATTCATTCTTTGTTAACATTTGGCTTTCAGTGCCCTAACCCAGACATCCCCAAACTTTTTGGCATCAGGGGCCACTTTCATAGAAGACAGTTTTTCTAAGGATGGGAGCAGGATGGTTTTGGGATGATTCAAGTACATTACACTTATTGTGCACTTTATTTCTGTTATTACATCAGCTCTACCTCAGATATTAAGCGTTAGATGTCAGAGGTTGGGGACCCCTGCCCTAACCCAAATGTTAGCTAAAATGTTCTGATCACCTGAGGAGCTTTGCCAAACCCAGCTAACATCCCATACCAATAAAATTGGATTCTCTGGGGTTATGAGTCAGTGGACAGTATTTATGAAAATGGTTCCAGATTATTACAACTACAGCAAAGTTTGGGAACTGCTGCTGCTGCTGCTGCTGCTAAGTTGCTTCAGTCGTGTCTGACTCTATGCGACCCCATAGAGGGCAGCCCACCAGGCTCCCCCATCCCTGGGATTCTCCAGGCAAGAACACTGGAATAGGTTGCCATTTCCTTCTCCAATGCATGAAAGTGAAAAGTTAAAGTGAAGTCACTCAGTCGTGTCCAACTCCTCACGACCCCATGGACTGCAGCCTACCAGGCTCTTCCACTCATGGGATTTTCCAGGCAAGAATACTGGAGTGGGGTGCCATTGCCTTCTCATTCCCTGAACCCAAACAAGAGACATTAAAAACCCTGGGCAGACCAGCAGGAGCTAACTTAATGAGCTGAGACAAGTCTCCACATTAAGGACTATCTCCTCCATCCTCTTGCCCTGTCTCTTATACACATCTCTTTCAACACACTAATATTAAAAGAAAAGAGAAATAGAAACAGCGGAAAATATGACACCAAGTTGGGTTTTGACCAACATCCAGACTTAACCAGCACTAGGAAGTCCCATGTCACAGTACATCTGGAGTCCCCACTGGGAAAAGGGGCCCAGGCAGCGTGTCCATCTGCTTCGTGTGTGAGACTTCAAAGACTGCAGTTTGGGGTTCCACTTATAATCCCAGGATGGTGGCAAACTGATATCATCATCAATCTGTGACCAAATTGCAGCTCTGGTTTCAGATCAATGCTGTTTGTTTTCTTGTGTAAAACTTGGAATGTAGTTAAGCCTGGCCTTGGTTGGCCAGCCCCCTCAGGGTCTCAACAGTTCTCAAGATTCCCCCCGCCCCCCCATCTTATCTCTGGCACTGCAAGTCCTGTGCTCACAGCAGGCAGCCACTCACACACAGGTCAGTGTCCAGACAGGTTAGAAGCAAGGTCAGAGGCCTGATCTGCTTTGTCTCTGAAGCCTAATTCATTTAATTTCCCTAACACCTTTCTATTAACCTTTAAATGAAATCCTTTATAGATGGACCTCTTTCTTCAACAAACTTGGCCCTCTTTGGGATAAGTAAGGCCTCTAGCTATAGAGCCACAATCATCTTCTCCTTTCCTGCACCTTATCCTTCACTCTTCTTACCCCCTTTCCATTGATGGAGAAATGCCTCAGGAAAAAGGAACTGCTACAGCAGCAAATCTCTTTTGCTTAGGCTTCTATCGCAGTAGGGCTTCCCTGTGGCTCAGAGCTTAGAGTGTCTGCCTCCAGTGCCAGAGACCTGGGTTTGATCCCTGGGTGGGAAGATCCCCTGGAGAAGGAAATGGTAACCCATTCCAGTATTCTTGCCTGGAGAATCCCATGGACGGAGAAGCCTGATAGGCTACAGTCCACGGGGTTGCAAAGAGTCAGACACACTGAGCGATTTCACTTTCACTTTTCTATTGCAGTAGTTGGTCTGGCCCACTTTGAACAAGCTACAGAATTATTGTTCTGGTGGAGATTTGATGACAAGATACCAAAATAACAAAAGTTATTTACCTCAACTTTTGTTAAACTAAACAAAATAGTT
>SJYC01028723.1:0-12154 GCA_006408675.1 Madoqua kirkii | reverse complement strand
TCTCTAATTTTCTTGAAGAGATTTCTAGTCTTTCTCAATCTGTTGTTTTTCTCCATCTTTACATTGATTGCTGAAGAACGCTTTCTTATCTCTTCTTGCTATTCTTTGGAACTCTGCATTCATATGCTTATATCTTTCCTTTTCTCCTTTGCTTTTCATGCCTGATAGGCTCTTTCCAATTAAGGCTTATATTTTTCTTCAGTTCAGGGATACTTTTTGGGTAATTTTTTTTCCTATCAACTTCTTTTGTATTCTTCCTCCTCTGGAATTCCTATTGGTCATGAGGATGCAGAAATGCTACCTATTTCTGAAGTCATTATAAGTAATATAGACTCACATTCCAGTCAGGAGAGGGAGGAAACATTTTACACCCTGAGATAAACAGACTAATAAAAACCAGAGTCACTCTATCTAGTTAAAGCTTCCCTCCAAAATAAGTCAATCATTAAGACTTTTCTGTCAGCTACTGACAAAAAATGATGCTAAAGCTGAAACTCCAGTACTTTGGCCACCTCATGCGAAGAGTTGACTCATTGGAAAATACTTTGATGCTGGGAGGGATTGGGGGCAGGAAGAGAAGGGGCCGACAGAGGATGAGATGGCTGGATGGCATCACCAACTCGATGGACGTGGGTTTGGGTGAACTCCAGGAGTTGGTGATGGACAGGGAGGCCTGGCATGCTGTGATTCATGGGGTCGCAGTGTCAGCCACGACTGAACTGAACTGAACTGACAAAAAAAAAAAAAAATCCCTTCTTTTATACAGAATGTTGGTGGCTACAGATATGCTATGGCTGTAATCATGTGAGAAAATTATCATTTTCCACCATGAAGTAAATGTAAACTCAGTAAACACCTTGTTAATTTTGTAGTTTTTGTTTATACCTCCCCTCATTCACCTTTAAACACCTGTCTACTCCTTTTAGAGCTTTGACTGTCTTGCAAAACTTTTTTTCAAGTAAACTGCCTTCCCAAAAGTGTTTGCTTTTGAGGCTTCTTTTGTTGTTCATATCCTAGACATAATCACACAAGAAGGAATTATAACAATAATTAATAGGTATGAAGAATACTCAAATAGAAGTTTTCCTTGAAAGACTCATGACCTAAATGGATTTAAAGGAAAAAATTCCAAGGTTACTAAGTTTACACTTAATTTGTTCATGGTCAGAAAATAGTAATTTTCTCGCATGATGGTTCAGATACATTTAGAAAGTTCCACAAGTAACATATCAGAACTGCAGACTCTCAGCAGAAAGGTAATGGACCATTCTACTTGTATGTCACATAAAATTTGGGAAATGCTTCATCATGTACTTATATAAGATGTTCAGATAAGATGGAGCAGCAGCTGCTATTTGTTAGACAGCTAAAGAAAGAAAAGCCTTTATTCTGCACGTTGGAGGTAACAATACCAATAACAGGACTAACTGACAACCACTGGTTGCTTTCAGGGAAAGTAGTTTGTTTCCTAGAACCCACTGAGAGTATCATTAAACTGGCAGATTTTGAGACTGGGAATACTTCCTATGCCAAATTGCTATAAAGGCGCTTCCCATCACTCTATCCCAGAAAAGATGCTGAAAATGGTGGGTATCAATGAAAGCTGAGATGCAAATTGTCATTCAGAGGCACTATGCCTATTTTGAAAGCCCATTGTAAGTGAAGAAAGCAAAGCACTAATTAGAAAAGATATGTGCATCCCTATGTTCATAACAATGCTATTTACGATAGCCAAAGTATGAAAGCAATCTAAGTGTCCATCAAAAGATGAATAAATAAATAAGGTGTGGTATATATATATATATAATGGAATACTACACAACCATTAAAAGAATGAAATCGTGCCATTTGCAGCAGCACTGATGGACCTAAAAGGGAATTTTGCTAAGTGAAATATTAATGTTAGTGAAAGATAAATAACATTATTTCACTTATATGTGGTATCTAAAAAACACACAAATGAACTGAACAAATATAACAACAACAACAAAAAAAAAAACCAGAATCATAGATACTGAGAGTATGCAAGTAGTTGCCAAAGGGGAGGGAGTGGAGGAATGAGAGACATACATGAAGGAAATTAAGAGGTAGAAACATCGAGTTACAAATAAATGAGTCATGAGTACAAAATGTACAGTGTGAGTAATGTAGTCAATAACTGTGTGATATCTTTGTAGGGTGACACATGGTAACTAAACTAATTGTGGTGATCATTTTGAAATATATAGAAATATGGAGTAAGAATGTTGTGTACCAGGAACTAACATAGTGTTGTAGGTCAACCATACTTCAAAAACAAATGAACAAACAAACTCACAGAAAAAGAGATCAGATTTGTGACTACCAGAGATGAAGTTTGGGTGGAAGGGGAGTTGGATGAAGGCTGTCTAAAGGTATAAACCTCCAGTTATAAACAAATTACTAGGCATGTAATGTACAACATAATTAACACATATATTATACATAAAAGTTGTTGAGAGTTAATCTTTAAAGTTATCATCACAAGGAAAGATGATTTTTCTATTTCTTTAATTTTGTGTCTACATGAGATGACAGATGTTCATGAAACTTACTGTGGTCATCATTTCATGATGTATGTTCATTATGTTGTTCACTTTAAACTTATTACAAATGTTTTATGTCAATTATTTCTCAATGAAACTGGAGGGGAAAAGAATTATTGCAAAAGCCTAGGAGAAGGCGATGGCACCCCTCTCCAATACTCTTGCCTGGAAAATCCCATGGACAGAGGAGCCTGGTGGGTTACAGTCCATGGGGTCGCTAAAAGTCGGACACGACTGAGCGACTTCACTTTCACTTTTCACTTTCACGCATTAGAGAGGGAAATGGCAACCCACTCCAGTGTTCTTGCTTGGAGAATCCCAGGGATGGGGGAGCCTGGTGGGCTGCCATCTCTGGGGTCGCACAGAATTGGACACGACTGAAGTGACTTAGCAGCAGTAGCAGCAGTAATACAAAAAGGTTGCCGTAGTGGCACAGGGATTAAAAATTAATCCAGTGGAACAAAATAGTCCAGAAACATCCATGTATATGTGAGATCTTTATATGATTCATGAGGGGAAGATAGATCATCTAATAAGCATTATTAGTAAACTACATACTGCATGGAGAAATGGGAATTTGTATACCTTTTTTACACCACATACAAAAATGAACTTCATATGACTTAAATAACTAATGGTGAAAAAAAAGTAAGCTAGAGAAAGTATCTTTGAGGCCTCAATTTGGGAGATTTATTAACTAATCCTACAAAAGCATGAACAGTAAGGTGAAAAGGCAATGGATTTGACTACACCAAAATTAAAGATTTATTTTCAGCAGTGGCCATCATAGACAAATTAACAAGAGGATGAGAAAGATATTTGCAGTGTCTAAAAGTGAAGAATCAGTATCTAGGATGCAAAATAAACCTCTTCCAAGAAGTAAATAAAAGATAAGAATTCCACAAGGGAAATGGGCAAAGGATATGACAGGCAAACCCATGCCTGTGAATATACACCAAAAGAAATTCTCAGTTCAGTTCAGTTGCTCAGTCGTGTCTGACTCTTTGTGACCCATGGACTGCAGCACACCAGGCTTCCCTGTCCATCACCAACTCCTGGAGTTTACTCAAACTCATGTCCATCAAGTCGGTGATGCTATCCAAAATCCTCTGTCATCTCCTCTTCTCCTGCCTTCAATCTTTCCCAGCATCAGAGTCTTTTCCAATGAGTCAGTTCTTCACATAGGTGGCCAAATATTAGAGCTTCAGCTACAGCATCAGTCCTTCCAATGAATATGCTGGACTGATTTCCTTTAGAATTGATGTACCATGCACCAGTAACTCCATCACCGCCAGCTTGCCCCTCAACACTAGAAGAGATCACTGTGGCCAGTAGAGCAGCAGCAAGCACTGGCTTGCTTTCAGGAGACACAGCCATTCTGGTGGCAAATCACTGAAGTTTAACCACCGAAATCATGCTTGGACAGGGTTTCTCCCATCTAATAAGAAATTAGCTGTTTTTAGGAGTTGACAGCAACTGAGACTACACATGGATCATGTTTCTGCTGCTCATGCACTCTGAGCTGTAGATTCATGAGCAGGCAACATCAATCACCTCCCCATTGTCCTGTCCCCTGCCTTTTTCTAGGAGACATATTTGAACCTGTGCAAGTTAAAGCCCTAGGAGATATATCTCCACTGTCCAGCTCTTGCTGACTTACCTGCTCCTCCCTGCCTTTTCTCCCTTGCCACACAGGACTGTTTGCTGATCAAGGCTCATGACCCTTGCTTCTTACCACCTTCATTTCCTTTCTAGAACTTGCACTCCCACCAGCTCTCCAGCACTTGCTTGCCCCTCGTTTATTTCCACCAGGCCTTGGCTGATGCACACTGCAAACTGAGGACTTTTCCAGGTGTTTCCTACTTCTTTTATCTCCTAACCTTGGTCCTTTTTATTTGTACCCATTGCTTTGTGTGTCCCTCTTTCCTTGGAATCTTTTCCCCAAGATGTAGCTGCTTTTCTGGAAGACTCCTTCTGCTAGGGCAGAAAGCTATGTTTCTGAGTTAATGCATTGCTTTTCCATTTCCTCTTTTCCAGAAGAAAACAAACTGTTACATGTGAGAGTCTCGTAAAAAAAAAAGTAGAGAATTATAAGGGTATAAATCAGGAGCTTCAGCTGCAGTGTGTCCTAGGCACTTTGAGCCTAGTAAGTTATGGATAATAACTCTTGTACTCCTAGTTTACAGAAAAAATCAAATGAAATATAAAACTGACCATCGCAAAGGACGTTTGTGATTAATACAGGATTATCTTTCATAGTAAGCATGCACAGAACTACTCAGTAGGAACTTGAGCTTTCTCTTTTGAGGATTAATTCCATCTTTGCTAGGATCGAATCAGCAGGTGCTCACTGAATGCTTGTGCATTCATGTGAATCAATGAAACGGTGTTAAATGCTGTATGTTGCCTCTGTTTCAAAGCATTTTAGACCTTAGTTAGCTAAGTGTAGGTGGGTGGATGCCTGAAGGTGGGTATAATGGTAATGATGGTAATCAACTTGTTCTGTTGCACTAAGCCCAAATTGGTACTGCAAAAATCAACCCCTAGTCTACAGTCTGGGGCACCTTAGGATAGAGATGGCTTGCTCCTGTCAGCATTTTCCCCAGCACCAAGCAGTGTTTGGCACACAATATGGGTCTGTTATTGTTTTTAATAATAATAAAGAATGAATAGTCAGATAAAGCATTATGCCTGGCAACATGAGTTATAACAGGTGCTGAGCAGCACTGAATGGTATCAGAGCCCCCTGGCTTTAATCCTGATCTGTGAATCCTCTGTGTAGCTTTATGCCAGTCCCTTCTCTCCTCTTGTCCTTATTTGCTGTTGTTTATTCGCTCAGTCATTTCTGACTCTTTTGTAACCTCATGGACTGTAACCCACCAAGCTCCTCTGTCCATGGGATTTCCCAGGCAAGGATACTGGAGTGAGTTGCCATTTCCTTCTCCAGAGGTCTTCCCAACCCATGGATTGAACCCATGTCTCCTGCATGGGCAGGTAGATAGATGTTTTACCACTGAGCCACCTGGGAAGCCACTTTAGCCTCATGCATATATGGAAAACAAAGAAATGACAGTGGGGAAGATGATAGACTATGTGATTTCTAAGGGCTCTTATTGGCCTGATGTCCTATAAAAAGAGTGAGCACAACTTGCTAAATTAATTGATCAAGTACAAGGAGTTGAGATACCACTGTGGGACATGACAGCATGGATCCAAGTTTTACTCTCTGCCAGGATGTAAAAGAGAGAAGATGACCTAGATCTCATGGCCTCAGGGAGAAAGGAAGCAGTCTTTGTCATTATTAAAACTTTGTCTTTGCCATGCAAAACGATGGTACTGACTGAGGTTAGAAGCCAATATAACTGGAGAAATAAATCATACTGATGCAGAACCTTGACAGAGAAGAAGGAAACACTAAAAACTTGGATGAAGGAAAAGTGAATCAGGATTAAATCCTTTCTTAGCACATAGAATCCTAGCAGTCTGGAACTGGAAGGGAGAGGTCTTAGCATCCACCTAATTGAACCTCTTAATTTGAAGGGACAGTTAAACAGGCCAAGACGGGAAGGACACTTGACTAGAATCATAGACACAATATATGGCAGAATCAAAACCAGACCCAGGCATGCTGATTTTAAGTTAAGTGAGACAGCTGCTATGTTTTCAAATAAGAAGACGTCACCCTTTCCCCTTTACTTTTTCTCCCTCTCTTTCCTTATATTCAAAAAAAGATAAGCTGGTGAATTGTTTAGACATGGAAGAGAGTATGAACAGGCATGTCTTAGATGTGAAGGGAGAAAAGTGATGAAAAGTTTGAACCTTCTCTCCAGAAAACTTCGTGTATACACACAATTTCATCCGAATTTTCACAGGTGATCAGACTCCAGGTTAAGGCCCCACATAGTATAAGAGTGCCTAGAATCCTCAAAACTTGAGGCAGGAAAGGACTCTGTCAGTGAGCCCTTTGACATCTCTGCTGGCCAACCAGTTTCTTTACTAGAACATTTTTCTGATGTTCCAACCACAGCAAGATTGTATTACTGTTGGCGAAAAATCATTATAATACTCAGAGCAGAGTCGATATGATGTCAGCTTTAAAATAAACTGGAAAGATGTTTGGGGCTTGTGCACTGGGATGACCCAGAGGGATGGTGTAGAGGGGAGGAGGTGGAGGGGGGTTCAGGATTGGGAACACGTGTACACCTGTGGCAGATTCATGTTGATGTGTGGCAAAACCAATACAATATTGTAAAGTAATAATAATAATAAATTTAAAAATAAGGATTAAAATAGACCAAATTAGAGTGAGCCCTTAAGAGTAAGAATGGGCCATATATTAAGATTGTGTTCATAAAAGTAGTCATTAAATTTATGCATCTCTAGTTATCTTTTAAACAATTAATTTGTTTATATTAATTGGAGGATAATTATAATATTGTAATGGCTTTGCCATACATCTTATCTGCAGCATTTAAACCAGTTTCCACTTGGTTTTCTGATGTTATCATTGAACATTAAAAGATCCTATAATTTATACTTGCATCCATCTTATATAGTAATTCACTTGATTTTTCTGATATTGTCCAAAAAGTAAATGAAAAAGCACTCCCAAAAACTTCTTAAGTGATTCTAGATTCATAGGAACAGAGATAAAGAAGTAACTAGGGAAAACTCATTCACAGAGGCAGAATTGCTCAGATAAGAGCATCCATCTATAAAGCTGAGTAGTGCATTCATAAAATTTTTTCTGAGTTTGGAAAGGTAAGATAAAGTAAAGATTGATACAAATTTGTCAGTTTGAGTTCCAAGTAGCTAGCCTTTAGGACTTTGTCTGTTTTTAAAGTACATCTTGTTAAAATCAATTGTTTTAAGCTTTATTGACAAAGAATTAAATGCACATATTTAAGTATTTGACAAAAGCTTTGACATATGTAAATACCTGGGAAATCATCATCATGGTGAAGATATTGAACATATTCACTTCCCTCAAAGTTTCCTCATTCCTTTTTAACCCTTTCTTTCCATCACTCCGCTACCTCAGTCCCCAAACATTGATCTGCTTTCTGTCACTACAGAATAGTTTGAATTTTATATAAATAGAATCATACAGCATGTACTTATTTTGTCTAGCTTCTTTCACACAGCATAATTATTTAAGATCCATTCACACTGTAGCATGTATCAATAGTTTATTTTTATTGCTAAGTAAAATTCTATTTTATGTTAAATACTACAATTTGTTTGTGCATTCACTTGTTAATGAACATTTTGGGTTTTTTCTTTTCCAATTTTTGGGTTTTTGATTAATACAAAGTTAGTATTGACATTTATTTGTTACAATTCTTTGAGTGAACCTATGTTTTAGTTACTTGGATAAATACTCAGAGTGGTTTGGTTGGCATTGGTAGGTCTGTTAGAGTTATATGGTAGGATCAAGTTTAACTTTCAAAGAAACTGCAGAAATATTTCCAAAGCAGTTGTATCATTTTGCATTCTGAAGAGAAGTGTATGAATGTCTCAGCTGCTCCACTGTAGAAGGGAATGACAAACCACCTCAGTATTCTTAGCTCAAGAATCCCATGAACACAATGAAAGGGCAAAAAGATATGACATTGGAAGATGAGTACCCCAGGCTGGTAGGTGTCCAATATACTACTGGGGAAGAGTGCAGAAACAGCTCCAGAAAGAATGAAGAGGCTGAGCCAAAGTGGGAAAGATGCTCAGCTGTGGATGTGTATGCTGGTGACAGTAAAGTCCAATGCTGTAAAGAACAATATTGCTAAGAACCTGGAATGTTAGGTCCACAAATGAAGGTAAATTGGATGTGGTCAAACAGGAGGTGGCAAGAGTGAACATCAACATTTTAGGAATCAGTGGACTAAAATGAACAGGAATGGTAAATTTAATTCATATGACCATTATATCTACTACTGTGGGCAAGAATCTCTTTAAAGAAATGACGTAGCCCTCATAGTCAACAAGAGTCCAGAATGCAGTACTTGGGTGCAATCTCTAAAACAACAGAATAATCTTGGTTTGTTTCTAAGGGAAACCACTAAACATTGCAGTAATCCAGGTTTATGCCCCAACCACTGATGCCAAAGAAGCTGAAGTTGACTGGTTCTATAAAGACCTACAAGACTTTCTAGAATTAGCACCAAAAAAGATGTCCTTTTCATCATCAGGGATTGGAATGCAAAAGTAGAAAGTAAGAGATACCTGGAGTAAGAGGCAAGTTTGGCTTTTAAGTTCAAAATGAAGCAAGGCAAAGGCTAACAGAGTTTTCCCAAGAGAACACACTCATTATAGCAAACAACCTCTTCCAACAACACAAGAGGTGACCCTACACATGGACATCACCAGATGGTCAATGCCAAAATCAGATTGATTATATTCTTTGCAGCTGAATATGGAGAAGTTTTATACAGTCAGCAAAAGCAAGACCTGGAGCTGCCTATGGCTCAGACCATCAGCCTCTGTATTGCAAACAAGTGAAGTTGTTCAGTCGTGTCTGACTCTTTGTGACCCCATGGACTGTAGCCCACCAGGCTCTTCCACCCATGGAATTTTCTAGGCAAGAGTACCGGAATGGGTTGCCATTTTTTTTCTCCAGGAGATCTTCCCAAACCAAGGATAGAACCTGGCTCTCCTGCATTGCAGGCAGATGCTTTACCCTCTGAGCCACCAGAGAATCCCTGTATTGCAAAACTCAGGCTTAAATAGAAGAAAATAGGAGAAATTGCTAGACCAATCAGATATGACCTAACTCAAATCCCTTATGATTATACAGCAGAGGTGAAAAATAAATTCAAGGGATTAGATTTGGTAGACAGAGTGCCTGAAGAACTGTAGATGGAAGTTTCTAACAATTGTACAGAACATGGTGAGCAAAACCATCCCAAGAAAAAGAAATGTAAGAGGGCCAAGTGGTTGTCTGAGGAGGCCTTACAAATAGTTGAGAAAAGAAGGTAAGTGAAAGGCAAAGGAGAAAAGGAAAGATATATCCAGCTGAATGCAGGGTTCCAGAGAATAGCAAGGAGAGATAAGAAGACCATCTTGAATGAACAGTGCAAAGAAATAGAGGGGGAAAATTGAGTGGGAAAGACTAGAGATATCGTCAAGAAAATTGGAGATATCAAGGAAACATTTCATGCAAGGATGGGCACAATAAACTACAGAAATGGTAAGGACCTAACAGAAGCAGAAGATACTAAGAAGAGGTGGCGAGAATACACAGACGGGCTGTACGAAAAAGGTCTTAATGACCCAGAAAACCACAATCACTCACCTAGAGGCAGACATCCTGGAGTGTGAAGTCAAGTGGGTTTAGTCATTCTAAAGGAGATCAGTCCTGGGTGTTCTTTGGAAGGAATGATGCTAAAGCTGAAACTCCAGTACTTTGGCCACCTCATGCAAAGAGTTGACTCATTGGAAAAGACTCTGATGCTGGGAGGGATTGGGAGCAGGAGGAAAAGGGGATGACAGAGGATGAGGTGGCTGGATGGCATCACTGACTCGATGGGCATGCATTTGAGTGAACTCTGGGAGTTGGTGATGGACAGGGAGGCCTGGCATGCTGCAATTCATGAGGTCGTTGCAAAGAGTCGGACACGACTGAGTGACTGAACTGAACTGAATTGAACTGGGAACGAAACTGGTGGAGGTGATGGATCACAACAAACTGAAAAATTCTTCAAGAGATGGGAGTACCAGTCCACCTTACCTGCCTCCTGAGAAACCACAGTTAAAACCATGGACATGGAACATGGTTTTGAACAATGGACTGGTTCAAAATTGGAAAAGGAGTATGACAAGCCTGCATATAGTCACTGTGCTTATTTAACTTATACACAGAGTACGTCATGCAAAATGCCAAGCTGGATGAATCACAAGCTGGAATCAAGATTACCAGGAGAGATATCAACAATTGCACATATGCAGATGAAACCACTCTAATGGCAGAAAGCAAAGAGGAACTGGAAATTTCTTGATGAGGGTGAAAGAGGAGAGTGAAAAGGTTTGCTTGAAATTCAACATTAAAAAAATGAAGATCATGGTATCCAGTCCCATCACTTCATGGCAACTAGATGGGGAAAAGGTGGAAGCATTGATGGATTTTGTTTTCTTGGGCAACAACAATGATATTGACCAACTTTTCATGTTCCTGTTGGCCATCAGTATATTATCTTTGGGGAAATGTCTATTTAGGTGTTCTGCCTATTTTTTTTAATTGAGTTGTTAATTTTTTGATATTGATTTGTATGAGCTGTTTGTATATTTTAGAAATTAAGCTCCTGTCATTTTCATCATTTGCAAATATTTACTCCCAATCCATAGGTTCTCTTTTCATTTTGTTTATGGTTTCCTTTGCTATGCAGTATTTTAAGTTTGATTAGACCTCATTCGTTTATTTTTGCTTTTAATTTTTTTTGCCTTTGGAGACTGATCTAAGAAAATAAGAAAATATTGCTATGATTTATATCAGAATGTTTTGCCTATGTTCTCTTCTAGGAGTTTTATGGTATCATATCTTATATTCAAGTCTTTAAGCCATTTGAGTTTATTTTTTATTGTGCTGTGAGGGCATGTTCTAACTTCATTGATTTATATGTGACTGTACAACTTTCCCAACTCCACTTGCTGAAGAGACTCTCCCTCGTATATTCTTGTCTTCTTTATCAAAGATTAATTGACTGTAGGTGTGTGGATTAATTTCTAGGGTATCTATTCTGATGATTGACACTTTAATAATACTTTCATCCCATGAACACAATATACCTCTCTATTTATGTAGGTCTCTAATTTCTCTCAATGGTATTTATTAGCTTTCATTGAACAAGTCATTCATATGCTTTGTTAGATTTATACCAAAATTCTTCATATTTTATGACATTGTAACTATAAATTTTTAATTTTTTTTTCAATTGCTCATTACTAGGATATAGAAATTTAGTTGGTTTTTGTACATTAATCTGATATACTGCAACCTGGCCAAACTCACTTATTTTTTCTTATATTCTTTGTAGAAATCATAGGATTTTCAACATATATGAGCATATCATCTGCAAAGAAAGACAATTTTGATTACTTTTCCTCTCCAGTCAATATGGATGACTATTATTTCTTGGGCTTTGTTAATTTGATTTGTTTTATTGGTTTATTATATTTATTGCAGTGTCTAGAATTTCCAGTGCAATGTTGAATGGAAATGATGAGAGCAGACATCCTTGTCTCATTCTTGACCATAAGAGAAGACATTTAGTCTTTCAACATTAAGTATGATGCTGTGGTTATAAGTATTTCATAAATACTATCTAAACCAAAAGGTTTAACCAATTGTTTTTAATTTTAAGAGAAATACAGTAAAATATTTCTGACAGTGCAGTTGACTGTATTCTGAAATACTTTCTTGCTTCATAAACCAATATGCTGAATAAGCTACAATTAGTTTCCTTATATATGCATAGCTGACATTGCAAGAAAATAAAGGAAATCAATCTCCAGGGGCTAAAATCAGAGTAACAGTGGAGCACAGAGGCAGTAGAGTACTAGGGTCATTTTCCAATCCCAGAAACCTTCCTATCTCAAAT
>SJYC01028722.1:0-46547 GCA_006408675.1 Madoqua kirkii | reverse complement strand
TCCCAGCGTCAGGGTCTTTTTCAAGGAGTTGGCTCTTCATATCAGATGGCCAAAGTATTGGAGCTTCAGCTTCATCATCAGTCCTTCCAATGAATATTCATGGTTTATTTCCTTTAGGATTAACTGTTTTGATCTCAGTAACGAGGCAGGAAAGGGCCTAGCATACCAGAGTCAATAGTTTGGACTTATCTTACTTATCTGTAACACTGCATTATGCCATCGAAAGCTTTAATTAGAGAAGTGATTCGTGTTGTAGAAGTACCACTCTGGAAGCAATGTAGAGAAAGGATAAAAGAGAGGCAATAATGCAGTACAGATTATAGCAAAACCTGTGTAAGGATTGCTGAAGGAAGTAGTAGAAGGCACATTAAGAGATACATAGAATTCAGAATCAACGGTTGATTGCCTATGAGCCATGACTGGAGGTGGGGATGCAGGAGATGTTGTTCATATATAGGGATAAGTGGTGGTTGATGTATTTACAACTTAGTAAGTCTTCACATAAACAGGAAAAGAAAGGAGAGGGGAGAATTTCACCAAGCGAAATCAATGAAATGAGAAAAAAAAGGAGAGAACAGATGGTCAGGAGATAGAGATGAAGAGGCAAATCTCTCAATAAGATCGAAGATCAAAAGTGTAGAGGAAATAGGAGAATGAGAGCGCTAGAATAACTAGGAGGTTGTGATCTGGGATATTTTAATTTATGCTGTCAGAAATAGAGTAAGTAGTTTCAGATGAAGAATAAACCTAGACTGGGTCTGTGGGAGAATGTGGCTAGTATGAGCTGGAGGTGTTCACTAGAGATGAGAGGCCAGATTGCTTGGTGGTCGATGTGGAGGTTGACATCATCTGGAAGATGGTAGGATGGGGCAGAGAGTAAGACCATGAGCCAGATGGCCAAGTCCTTGATGCAACTGAATAAATAGAAGGTCAGTAGATGATAGCACAAAGAAGCATAGAAGATGACACAGACGAATGGCATGAACCTCAAAAAGGTACATATAATTTGGCTTAGAAGCAGCATAAGAGTGAAGAATACCTATCTCTTGTCCAGCCCTAAGGTACATGGTGTATGACAGAACAAAGTCTTCACTGGAGAAGACTTCAGGATAAGCTGTGTTTTTAGTGAATAACCAGGGTACAGTTAAAGCCTGAACGTGAAGGAATCATTCAGAGAAAACGACAGAATGGAGATATCCTAGGTTCTCTACTCTGTTCAACTGATATGTTCATCTATCCTTCTGCTAGAACTTCACTGTCTTATTATAGCTTTATAATGATATTTGGCAGAGCAAATCCTTTCACTATCCTATTTAGAAATATCTTGATTATTCTTGGGCTTTTGCTTTTCTACATAAATTTAAAAGTTAGATTGACAAATTCTACAAAATAAAACTTATTAAAATGTTTACTATAAAAGTATTAGATTATCAGTGTTAGAGAGTATTGACATATTTGTAATATTTAATCTGTCAGTCCATGAATATGGTATCTGTATTTGTTTCAGACTTGTTTCATGCCTTCCAATAAAGTTCTATCATTTTATCTGTGGAAATCTTCCACATTTTATATTAAAGTTGTTCCTAGGCACTTCACATGTTTTAATATCACTGCAATATTTAATTTTCAATCTTAGTTTCTAAATATTTTTGAGTCAACATTGTTATCTTTTTCCTAACTTCTTGGAGGAAATACTTAGTTCATTAATTTTCAGATTTCTTCCTTTTCATTTGAAAGATGCTGCTTTAACTGTATCTCACAAAATTTTTTGGCCTTGTGGCATGTGGTAGTTACCCTATCAGGATTTGAACCCACATCCCCTGCAGGAAATGGCAACCCACTCCAGTGTTCTTGCCTAGAGAATCCCAGGGGCAATGGAGCCTGATGGGCTGCTGTCTATGGCGTCGCACAGAGTCGGACACGACTGAAGCGACTTAGCAGCAGCAGCAGCAGCCCCTGATATAGGTATGGAAATAGATATTTAGATATAAGTGCATACAGCTATATGTCTCCATTAAGTCAAGTTTGTTAATCACTTTTTTCAGATCTTCTATATATTTACTGATTTTTGTTCTGCTTGTTGTAACAATTACAAAGAGAGATATATTAAAATACCCAACTATGATTGGTCATTTCTCTTAATAATTATGTCAAATTTTGCTCTTGTGTTCTTAGGCCACATCATTAGGTGACAGAAATATTTTAAGACTGCCAGGATAAACACCTGTTTATCAACAGAGGAATGGACAAATAAAATGTGGTACATATATACAATGGAGTATTACTTGGCTGTAAAAGAGAATGAAATAATGCCACTTACAGCAACATAGATGGACCTAGAGATTGACACACTGAGTGAAGTAAGTCATACACAGAAAGAGAAATATCACATGATATTGCTTATATGTGGAATCTAAACAAAATAGTACAAATGAACTTATTTACAAAACAGAAACAGACTCACAGATGTAGAAAACAGCCTAATGGTTACAAGAGGGAAAGAAGGAGAGAGAGAAATTGGGAGATTGGAACTGACATATAAACACTACTGTATATAAAATAGGTAAGTAATTTTCTCCTGGCCTTTTCCTTCTCCAGAGCAACCACCCATCTGTTCCTGCAGGCTAATCCTCTCCTAATCAGTTCTTTGATTCTTATTGCACAGTAGCTTGTCTACCCTCCTTTTTTGCATGTAGGATCTGCAGTTTTTCTCTTTCTTACTTCCATCCCAGAATGCCTAGTGCTGGACTGAATAAACAGCAGAAGCTTGCAAAGTTTTTTTTTTTTTTTTCTTGTTTGTTTGGTCCCTCAAAATTATATGAACCCAAATGTTGGTTTTCTTTTTAAAAAAATTCTTCAAATGACCAAACTGGGCCAAGTTTATGCTTTTATAGAAGAAAATCGCAAATGAGCTGCAGAGCAGGTCATGAACAAGCCTTTTAATTGAATGTCAACGATGTAATGATACTCATTACAGATACGGGTCTGGCTGTTCTTCACACTCCTTGCATATGTAATTTCTATTGCACAATTCCAAGAATATTTTTTTCAGAGATTTCCACCTTTCTCAGGTAATTTGAGTTTTCAGTATTTAGTGCTTTGCTTTTCAACACTCGGTAAACATCCCAACAGTGCTCAGAAATATCCATTGTCTTCTATTTCTTCTTCCTCTTCCTGAATTCCCAGCGATTTTCTCTATGTGTGTGGGTCACTGCTTTTCCCTTGGATCCACTAAAGCAATCATAACAATGCCCATACCCTCAAGTAACTTATATTCTAGTGGAGAGAGACAGATAATGCACATGCAGGTATGCACATGCACATACACATCAAATATACAAGATGACTTCAAAGAGTGATGAATGCTCTGCAGAAAATCAAGAAAGCAATGTCATAGAGAGTGAAGTTGGGCTCTTGTTAGATTTCAAGAAGATGACTGGCTTGAAATAGAAATTTAAGCTATGCACCTATCTGGAGGATGAGTATTCTACATAGTGTAAGTGCTCAGTCACTTCAGTTGTGTCTGACTCTTTGCGAACCTATGGACTATAGCCTACCAGGTTCCTCTGTCCATGGAATTCTCCAGGTAAGACTACTGGAGTGGGTTGCCATGCCCTCCTCCAGGGGATCTTCCTGACCCATTGACTGAACCTATGTCTCTAATGTCTCCTGCATTGGCAGAAGGGTTCTTTACCACTAGCATTACCTGGGAAGCCCCATTATAGGTAGAAGTGAAGTTGCTCAGTTGTGTCCGACTCTTTGTGACCCCGTGGACTGTAGCCTACCAGGCTCCTCTGTCCATGAGATTCTCCAGGCAAGAATACTGGAATGGGTTGCCATTTCCTTCTCCAGGGGATCTTCCCGATCCAGGGATCGAACCAGGGTCTCCCGCATTGCAGGCATACGCTTTAACCTCTGAGCCACCAAGGAAGCCCATTCTAGGTAAAGGGAACAGCAAATACCAGACCCTCAAGCAGCAGTGTGCTTGGTGTGTTTGAGAAACAGCAAGACAGCAAGTAGAGTTTCAGTGAAGTGAGACAGGGGAGTGTAGAAGAGGAGTTTGACTTTTGTTGCAAGTAGCACAAGAAGCCACCAGGGAGTTTTGAGGAAGGAAGTTATAAGATCTGGTTCCATTTTTTTAAAATATTTTCCTTGGCTTCCTTGTAGAGGGTAGAGGGATTTCCCTGGTAGCTCAACTGGTAAAGAATCCACCTGCAATGCAGGAGACCCCAGTTTGATTCCTGGGTTGGGAAAATCCCCTGGAGAATGGATAGGCCACTCCAGTATTTTTGGGTTTCCTTGGTCGCTCAGATGGTAAAGAATCCACCTGCAATGCATCAGACCTGGGTTCAGTCCCTGAGTTGGAAAGATTCTATGGAGGAGGCCATGGCAACCCACTCCAGTATTCTGGCCTGGAGAATCCCTATGGACAGAAGAGCCTGGCAGGCTATAGTCCATGGGGTCACAAAGAGTCAGACACCACTGAGCAACTAAGCACAGCACAGCACAAAGGGTAGAATGTAGAGTTATGTTACAGATAGCACAAACCACTTTAACTCATTTAAAAGGGTTTACAATTGGGTACTTAACAAAGTTGTTGAAAAAATCAAAATAATTTATTGATACTCTGTGCTGAATGTTCAGAACATTTTCACTTAATAGATAGCACATAATTGGCACATCAGGAAGGTGAGAATCAGGAAGCCACTGGTCCAATAGCTGCCTCCAGGACCACACCATCTCTGCTCAGATCATCACAAATCTTGGCCATATTGCCTCATTCTCTTCCTAAATACAGTGGATAGATTATGACCTGTCTTTTGATGCCCACAAAACTAGGACCTGCACCTTGAGAGATCTGTTACTGCTCATACAAAAGAAGCAAAATCTTCCAAGACTGTGCTCACTAGCAAAAACTAGAAATCACAGAAGCAGAAGCATGAACTCTACCCATTCAGCCTTCCAAATTGCATTCAGTTTCATCTGCCTGGCAGACTAGGTCACCAGTGGAATGTACGCTATGAGGAATTTCAGGAAATATAGGCTTTAGCATTCCAACCTCTATCATTTAGTAAGATATGCTTTGATTGGGGTTATAATGAAGTCAAATGAGCTAATATATGATATTTGCTATAGAAGACAAGATCAGAAGTAAAGGAGCCAGTTAGAGGCTGTTCTAGTAGTTCACCTGAAAGAGGATGATGATGACTTGGACCAAAGTAAAAAATGTAATGGTTTTGAAAGATGGTTGGATTTAATATTGTACTCTGAAAATAGGACTTGTTTATAGATTGGGGCAGGAATGATGAATAAGATATAAAAGAGTGAATATTAAGACTTTTAGCCATCCCTGCCCCTGCTACCCTTGAGAAACTTTCCTAAATAATTAAGCCTGGTTTAGGAGACCCTCTTAGGTATATCACAGCATTACACAGTGTTGGAATCCCTTGTTTTATCATCTGTATTTCTAACAAATTTCCACTTCCCCGCCAGCAGAGCATGTGTTTGATTGTGAATGGCACAGTGCCTGGCACATTGAGCAATCCCAATAAATACCATCCTAAGAATAAATGAAAGAGATGAGAAACTAATTCATAAAAACACAGAATCTACCAAAACTGATTTAAGAATAAATAGAAAATCTGAACATACCTGTAAGAGGTAAAGAGATTGAACCAGTAAATAAAACAAAGAAACACCCAGGACCAATTAGCTTGACTGGGGAGTTCTACCAAGTATTTAAAGAATTAACACCAATATTTTTCAAACTCTTAAAAAAATAGAAAATTATGAAGTACTTCTTAGTTCATTTTATGAGTCAGCATTACTGTAATACCAATGCCAGACAAGAAAAGAAAACTATGTTCTATCCCTTATGAACATATGTGCAAAAATCTTCAACAAAATCCTAGCAAACTGAATCCAGCAGCACATTAAAAGAACTATAATCGTGACCAAGTGGAATTTGTCCCAGAAATTCAAGGGGGATCCTCAATGAGTTATATGTAGATTTACCATATGAATCAGCAACTCCACTCCTAATCATACCTAAGAGAATTTAAAAAAAAATGTTTTCAGAAGGTGTGTACAAGGTGAAAAGGTATACACGAATACTCACAGCAGCACTTTTCACACTAACCAAAAAGTAGACACCACCCAAATGTCCATCAATAGATGAATGGAGAGACAAAATGAAGTATATCTATAGAATGGAATATTATTCAGCACTGAAAAGGAATGAAATGCAGATACATGTGACAAATGGATGAACCTTCAAAACATACTAATTGAAAAAAATAGTCACAAAGGATACATGTTGCATGATTCTCTTCATACAAAATGTCTATGATAGACAAATCCATAGATTCAGAAATCAGTTTAGTGACTAAAAGGGCCAGGGAGCAGGGAGGAAGAGTGAGGAGTGACTATTAATGGGTATAGGGTCTCCTTTAAGAGTGATGAAAATGTTTTGTAACTAAATAGAGAGACGATTACAGAACACTTTGAATATACTAAAATTCATTGAATTATACACTTTAAAAGAGTGAGTTGCATGGTATGTCAATTAAATCTTTAAAAAGCTGCTATTCAAAAAAATGAAAATGATGGATAAAAGAATATCATATCACCTTGAGTCCATCTATTCAGAGGCCTGATGAATTTCTCAGTACTAATGTGTCATTAAGAGTTCTCACTGATTTCCATGTGTTGCTGGATGGGGTTACAATCTTTACAGTAGTCAAAAACTGGAATTCAACTCCATTTGAGGAGCATGGAATCCAGGCTTATTCAAGTCAAGAAACACTGTATTGGGCTGAACTTCTCCTTTACTCTCTAGCAGGGGATTTAGTCTTTTAAAGTATACTGCACCTCATTATACCAAACAAGAAATGAAAAGATCCTGTGCTTTATCCTTGTGCTTCATTGTGAACTATAGCCATATTCACAGATGATGTTGCTAACAGTGGGGTGTAAACACTAAAGCTCTGCTATAGAAACTGTCCTGAAGAGCTTCTAGAAAATAAAGGTGAAGCATCAGTTAGTTCAACATGGATTGGGAATTTTGAACAAAATCATATTTGAAACATTTAAATTGTACCAAATGAAATCATTGGAAATTCCAGGGCAAAGTGATAAGCCTTATGTGACTTAGATTGTGAACTATAGCCATATTCACAGATGATGTTGCTAACAGTGGGGTGTAAACACTAAAGCTCTGCTATAGAAACTGTCCTGAAAGAGCTTCTAGAAAATAAAGGTGAAGCATCAGTTAGTTCAACATGGATTGGGAATTTTGAACAAAATCATATTTGAAACATTTAAATTGTACCAAATGAAATCATTGGAAATTCCAGGGCAAAGTGATAAGCCTTATGTGACTTAGACTTTTGATAACCCTACTAGATAAACTAGCAACTATGTCACAGGACCCCAAATAAAACCTATGATGTGTGGTCAGTGGCTTTGTAATTTGCCATATCTAAATTAAGAGGTAAATGAGTAGTTTAAAAATGAACTGTGATTCACTGAGCTTATTAGTTTTTTACTTGAGGTTCCATACTCTTCGTGGATACTGGTCCATGTAGGCTTTTTCTTCTGAGATTCAGAAGCTTCAGATGGGCAAACACATTTGGGACACATCTCAGGCACCGATTCCCCTGGCCTTCATTCTGCAGTCCTATACATATGCTGCTGCCTCTGCTGGAGTCACATAGCTCATCTTAAGAACTATGGATATAGTTAGTTGGCTCCAGAGACACACATTTTTCCTTCCCTTCATCCCACCTAACTCCAGAAGATCTCCCATTGCTGACATGTTGAACATGTGCTTGGCCATTGCTTTAGGTATTTTCCATGCATTCATTCACTTTTTCCCTATGAGGAAGTTCTATTATCCCCACTTTGGAGATGAAGAAACTGAGGCATGAAGAAATTAGATAACTTGCTTAAGATAACATAGTTAGTGAGTGTCAGGGCTGAGATTCAAACCCAGGCAGTCTGGCTTCAGAGCCCAACTCCATCATATCTATTCCACTCCTGGCTGAAAAATAGTAGCTAAATTACAGGGCTGTTGTAAGGATTAAATTATTATTATTAGTCCTCTGGAGTAGAGTGGTCCTTTCTGTCCAGTGGGCCTGAATTGGGAGTACATTTTGCAAATTAAGTTCCAGACATTCTGGAACAAGCATTTTCATTTATTTTAAAAGCCTAAGTGAACCTAAGGTGAAGTTCTGCATAAACAGAGTTCTATAATAATGCATTTCATTGGAAAGAAGCTCTCTTAACATGTTTACATTTAATGGAATACAAGAAGGGTCACTTTGACTTAATTTTCAAAGCTGACTCCTGAGTATCATCTACAGGTTCTCGAAAAAGCTTTCATGGACCTAATAACTTGTGGGAAAAGGTTATACACTTGAATATGTGCACACTTGTCCTAAAAGCCTTTTCTTTCACTTTAGTAGTGTTGATGTTAGGAAGTGTAGCCTTGGTCACTGTTCATCCGGAAGGCATCTTGGTCCTCCCTGCTCCATCTCAACTCAATAGGCTCCACTGGAGAGAAACAAGTCTAAAGGAACCAATTCACTGTAATGGGCAATGTTCCCATAAACAATATCGGGAACATGAAAGCTGTCAGAAATACTGCAATGGGTTCCTGTCAATGTTTTATGGAAATTCATGCACTCAAGTAAATACCATACTCACCTCTGGTTTCTATCCTCTGTAAATTTAGAGGATTAAATGAATGCAATATGCTCACTTCCTGAAGAGCAAACTAGAGAATGGCTCAGTTCTTAAAAACCCCATAATCTCCAAGTACAAACCAAAGGCTTAAGATAGTCAAGCCCAGAAGCTAAGAAATGAATCAAATAAATAGTTTAACAAACCTTTCCCTTGAGTTTGACATTTTCTAAAAGAGAGAAAAGGGTGCCATGGGCTCGAATGTGGCTCCTTGTTGATTAATTAAGAACACTTAGGCAACATTCAGTGGAATCGATCATTTCTAGCCTGAATGCTTTTTTTTTTTCCCCACTCATTGTCAATTAGCACCTAAAATGAGTTATGTAATTTGTGCTTTCAGGATGTCAGGCATTAAATTATTTTTCAGTACAACCCACACAAATCCTGATTGGGCTCATTTGTTTATTTGTTAAATAAGATAGGGATTCAGGGGAGAAAATACAGTGGGCAAAAAGTGTTTTTGAAATTAGAAGAGCTATGGAGAGAATATAGCTAATGATGATAGGAGGGAAGCTTACAGACTTTTAAGGAGGATAAGCTGTACACACAAAGAGCTCTAATACAAGGGACAGTGTGATCAGGACACAAAGTAAGAGCCCTCATGGGTGCTTTTTGGGGGAAGGTATGTGGTCTTAGATTTAAAAGATAAGTTGAATTTAGGCAAATGAGGTTGGCAAACTGAATATTCACCAAAAGGGAGTTTGTTGCTTAAGGGCCAGTAGCCCCTTTGGATGGGAGCTAGGTGCACCTGTCAGGAAGGAGGGGGAGGAGGGAGCTAGAAGGGTCAGCTGGAACCAGATAGTAAATGGTTTGACTATAGAATGGATTAAAGTCGGAGCAAATACTGAAGGGGAAAACCAATTAGAAGACAACTGCAAGAGTCCAAGTCAGGCAAGAAGGCAGGAACTAGAGGTGGGAGCCATGATCTGAGGAGGGTACTGTGGGGAAAAGTATCATGGAGATTCTTTCGAAGCTTAAATTGAAAGAGAGATGGTGAGTCACACAGAAAAGTGACGACAACCAATAAATACTCTTTCCCTGTACCAGCTCCTGAAATCTTCTCCCAAAACAAGAGTCAATTACAATAAAACTGCAAAGGAGTAAATGAGAGATTAGTATGGAAAGCCTTGGTTGACTGAGTCAAGGAATAAAATGAACATGCAGTCGCTTCAGGGGCTTATTTGATTATTGGGCAAGATGCCAGATGTGCAGCAGCAGGCATTACAGCTGGCAATGTACTCTCAAGTCTGAGACAGTACCAGTTCCCCTGAACACTGCTGTACACACACACAAGTCTTTGGATAGCATGTACTCACATACTTAGATTAATTGCTCCAAAAAGACCCTATCTGAACATAAGCGCTCTACATCACCAGGATGGTCTCAGTATATACCTTTCTGTCTACACTTCTAATCCTTGGGAATTTCTGAATCATAAAACTAATAAATGTAAAAGACTTCAATTTTTTCATCTGGTCCAATCATTACTATTCTCTCCATAATATTTTTAAGAGGCAGTCATGTAGTCTGTCATTGAACATCTTCCAGTGATGGAGAGCTCATCCCACCTTTTGCTTGCCCTGAATGAATGTGGTTGTGCTTGGTACTCAGTCACCAAGTCATGTCCAACTTTTTTGTGACCCCATGGACTGTATCCTGCCAGGTTCCTCTGTACATGGGATTTCCCAGGCAAGAATACTGGAGTGGGTTACCATTTCCTCCTCCAGGGGATCTTCCTGACCCAGAGATGGAACCCAGGTTTCCTGCATTGGCAGGCGAATTCTCTACCACTGAGCCACCAGAGAAGCCCTGGCTAGTGTACCTCTTTCATCCACTCTAACAATTGTGTCAATAATTTCTCTAGGTGCTTTACCATGTTAATCTCACTTAATCCCCATTTAATCCTCAAATTTTACAGATGAAAAGCCGGAGGATCAGATAGAGAATATGACTTGTCCAAAGTCATATAGATGGTGATTGGCAGAACTGGGATTCAAGTCCCTGTCTGACTCTGATGCTCCATCCATCAGAGCTAAGTTTAAGCCACAATCCATCTGCCTCTAAATCCCACCCACTGACAGAATTACAGCATCTCTTCTTGGAAAGAGGATGCATTCTTTGAGGTTTGGGTAGAGAAATACATCTTCTGGATTCCTTTCATCAAAATGAAACCCAAAAAGACTATAGCGCAAAGCCTGTTCCCCAATATGTGGCACTTAGACTTCTCTCTAAGCTGTCACCTTTGAGCCTTCTAACTAATACACATGATAGCCACTTCCAAGTCCTCATGTTCTGGGAACTCCAACTGTGGAAATTTTTTCCTGTGTTCATTTCCGGGAGGCTTCCTTCAACAGACATCTCTTGAGTTCTCACTCTAAAGCAGACTCTGAACTGGCTACAGACAGCCACAAGATGAATCAGAAACAGTTGCCAGACTACAGGAACTCCCAGTCCATCCCGGATGAGAGATAAGAGGCAAAGATACCAATACAAGAGGGAAGTGTTGGTCTAGAGAACTGTCTTTTAGATTCTTTATTTTTAATTGGAGGATAATTGCTTTACAATATTGTGTTGGTTTGTGCCATATATCAACATGAATCATCCATAGGTATACATATGTCCCCTCCCTGTTGAAGGCACCCCTTGGAACGTGAAGAAAAGAGTCACTATCTCTGCCTGGCCAGCTGGAAAAAAGCTTCATAACAGCTTAACCGAGTCTTAAAAGATAGTAAGAATTCTGTGCCCTGCACAACTCCAGGAGCTGCCTATTAACCATTTGTACAAGATCACCATTTCTCAACCCCTGGGAACAGGAGCAAAGGTGCCCAAGGCCAGACATCAGCAGCCCTGCTAAGGTACAGGGTAGCTGGTGGCCGCTAGGACCCCAGTGTAGAAGTTTATCCATTTGTGCACTAAAACTTCCTATATCAGAAGGGTCTTTGCCCCCTGTGTTTATCACCCATCTGTTTTGCTTGTGGAGTTGAAGGGTTTTTTTCGTGTCAGCCTGGCGTCTGGCGTTTAGGAAACAAACAGATTCATTCGACAATTAGACCAAAAAAGCTGAGGACCTCTGGTGGATAGTAGTGGTAATGACAGCAGTCTTTCCAGAATGAGATTATGAGAAATCTGATAGGGCTAAAGAATTAGGTGAGGTGAAGACCCAGAGTTAGGAAGCTGGCGAGATCAGAGGCTCCCCTCTGACTATATTGTTCCATTATATGCATTATTATCACACCCATATTTCAGACGAGAGAACTAAGATTCGGAGGCAGTGACACATGTCTAGGCAGCTGATGATGGAGCTCCAATCTAAATCTTCAGATTTTTAGTCAAATCCTTTTTAGCACATATGGTACAACCAGTTCTGGGGGGGAAGCCCTTTGAGTTAGTGCCTCATTCTTTCTATACATCCGCTTCCATGCTAAGGGAGTAAGATACTGCTGGAACATGCTATCTATCAAAAATCAAGTTTCTGCAGACTATGGAGAAAAAGCAGTGACCTATGCAAATTGTAAATTCCCAGCAAAAGTGAAGAGAAAGCTTGCAAACTCAGAATCAAAATTCTAGCAACTTCTCTCTTAAGGACATTTGATCAAAATTGGTGTTGACATATTTGTGTGCCACGAATGAAGTAGATCTTCATTGTTGGACAACTTTCTGATTGGCTTGGGGTGAGGCAACAGAGAAAGCTTTCTAGCTCTCACAGGATTTTCTCTTGGAGAAATTGTTTTCTAGGGAGGAGGCTCAAGAGGGTATATAAGAATGTTTGTCCCTCAAATAGAAGAAATACATAAAGGAGTCTATGCAAAAACACTTGAAATTCCTCTCAGAAGACTTTACCAAGAGATGTTTTTTAGCTTAGGTTTTTGGAAGAGAATTTTAGAGGTACAGGAGACCACAGAAACACTGATGCCCATATATGGCCATCCCTGACAGGTGGCCAGTCAACCAGCCATTATATGAACAGCTCTAGTAACAGGTCAGGAAACCCCTACGGGAATTCAACAGCAGTCCAGATAGACAGTGAGTGAAGCACATGGTCAAGATTGAAGGCTGTAATAAGGCATCCTGGGAAGCACAGAATTACTTTATATATTTTTCCTTAGAACCTGAGTGAAAGTTTGGGGGAGGGTAAGCAAAAGGAAGCCTTTCCGAGAAGATTCACTTTTATTCTGCTTACTCTTGCTGCTGCTACTGCTGCTAAGTCACTTCAGTTGTGTCTGACTCTGTGCTACCCCAGAGACAGCAGCCCACTAGGCTCCCCCGTCCCTGGGATTCTCCAGAGTACACTGGAGTGGGTTGCCATTTCCTTCTCCAATGCGTGAAAGTGAAAATCGAAAGTGAAGTCACTCAGTCGTGTCTGACCCTCAGCGACCCCATGAACTGCAGCCTACCAGGCTCCTCCATCCATGGGATTTTCCAGGCAAGAGTACTGGAGTGGGGTGCCATTGCTTACTCTTAGAAGACCTTATATAAGCACATTTCTCAAGCTTTTGAAATCAACTGCAACCAGCATTTTAGACCCATGGAGAACTCTTGTTTCTTTCATGGCCCATGAGACAAGAAATACATACTTATAGGAAGATGGCCTTTCAAGCATGACAACTGTGAAGCTCCTACACATCAGGTTGCTCTAAATAATCCAATTTTTAACAGATATACTTTGTTGATTGGGAATAAAATGGGCAATATCTTTATTAAATTGTTTTTCATGGAAAATTTGGATCAAATGCATTTTGAAGGCCAAGGTCTAACATCCCATAGTCTTGTTTCAAGTTTGCCTTTGATTAGGACCTCACCTCCATCTTGAACTATTATCATAGTTTTCTTTGTCTCTGATTTTATGTACTTTCACTATGATGCCTCTAATGGATCCAAATTTTCAGCCATAATCTTCTTTCACATTTCTCTTGCCTCTCTTCCAGGACATCAATTAAATGTATGTTAGATCTCACTCTATTCCTATGTCTCTGATCTACCTTTTCCTCTTTTATACATAATTTGTTTCTCCAGGCATAACTGTGGACAGTATCTTGTGACATATCTCCAGTTCAATAACTCTCTCTTCAGTTGCATTTTGCCTTCTGTTAAACCCATCTAGCCATTAAATTCTCAATTTGTATTATTATATTTTTTTAATTCTAATTATATTTGATCCTTTCCCAAATTGTCTATATGACATCTTCTGTTCCCCAAAGATATTTTCAAGCTTATCTTTTCTAGAAATATGATCAATTAGTTACTATAGTGTGTCTTGTAATTCTAATGACTAAAATCTTTGTGAATTTGTTTTTATCATCTATTCTTTTCTGCTGTCTGTGACTCACAGTACATATTTTTCTTTGTATGCCTAGTTACTTCTGACTATGTGCTGACATATTATTGAAAAATTATTTGTAACAATGATTTCAGGCCTAGGATGACAGTACCTCCTTATAGAAAGCATTTTCATTTGCTTCTGACAAATGCCTGGGGATGATACATGTCCAACACTCCTTTAATCCAAATTCAGAGCTTCATGGAACATCCCAGTGATGGATATATAGACTACAAGTCTATGCACGGGCTGGTTACTGCTAGTTCACCATTATCCTGAAAGGGTAGCTACTTAGAGTCTCAGTTAAAAGTGGTAGGAAGGCTTGTCACATCTCCCACTTGTTTGGGCCTTGGACTTCAACTTTTATCCCTTTTTCTTATGAGGGCAACACAACCAGAGCTCAGTCTCACAACTCCCCTATGACTCATCAACTGCCCTCAGGGCAAAATGACTTTTCTTGCCAGACATCCTCCTCTGGGTTCTTTTCTTCTTCTAGATTTAAGCCTTACTATTTTGGAGTGTTGTTTTGCTTTGTTTTAGCTTTTTTTTGAGATATTATTAACATATGCAAGTTGAATGTGCACAACATGGGGATTTGACAAATGTATATATTGTGAAATGATTACCACAATGAGGTTAGTTAATATCTCCATGGTGGTTCAGATTGTATAGAATCTGCCTGCAATGCAGGAGACCTGAGTTCAATCCCTGGGTTGGAAAGATTCCCTGTAGAAGGAAATGGCAACCTACTCCAGTATTCTTGCCTGAAAAATTCCATGAACAGGGGAGCCTAGTGGGCTACCATCCATTGAGTCACAAAGAGTTGGACACAACTGAGCAACCAACACTTTCACTTTCACTTTCATCCCCTCATAAAATGAATTTTTTAATTTTTATTATGGTGGTGGTAATAACTTTTAAGATCTACTTTCCAAGTTTGCTTTATTGACTATGCCAAAGCCTTTGGCTGCATGGATCACAATAAACTGTGGAAAATTCTGAAAGAGATGGGAATACCAGACCACCTGACCTGCCTCTTGAGAAGCCTATATGCAGGTTAGGAAGCAAGAGTTAGAACTGGACATGGAACAACAGACTGGTTCCAAATAGGAAAAAGAGTGCGTCAAGGCTGTATATTGTCACCCTGCTTATTTAACTTTTATGCAGAGTACATTATGAGAAACGCTGGGCTGGAAGAACCACAAGCTGGAATCAAGATTGCCAGGAGAAACAGCAATCACCTCAGATATGCAGATGACACCACCCTTATGGTGGAAAGTGAAAAGGAGCTAAAAAGCCTCGTGATGAAAGTGAAAGAGGAGAGTGAAAAAGTTGGCTTAAAACTCAACATTCAGAAAACAAAGATCATGGCATCCGGTACCATCACTTCATGGGAAATATATGGGGAAACAGTGTCAGACTTCATTTTGGTGGGCTCCAATATCACTGCAGATCGTGATTGCAGCCATAAAATTAAAAGACACTTACTCCTTGGAAGGAAAGTTATGACCAACCTAGATAGTATATTCAAAAGCGGAGACGTTACTTTGCCAACAAAAGTCCATCTAGTCAAGGCTATGGTTTTTCCAGTGGTTATGTATGTATGTGAGAGTTGGACTGTGGAGAAAGCTAAGCACTGAAGAATTGATGCTTTTGAACTGTGGTGTTGGAGAAGACTCTTGAGAGTCCCTTGGACTACAAGGAGATCCAACCAGTCCATTCTAAAGGAGATCAGTCTTGGGTGTTCTTTGGAAGGACTGATGCTAATGCTGAAACTCCAATACTTTGGCCACCTCATGCGAAGAGTTGATTCACTGCCAAAGACTCTGATGCTGGGAGGGATTGGGAGCAGGAGGAGAAGGGGACGACAGAGGTTGAGACGGCTGGATGGTATCATCGACGTGATGCATGTGAGTTTAAGTGAACTCCAAGAGTTGGTGATGGACAGGGAGGCCTGGTGTGCTGTGATTCATGGGGTCACAAAGAGTCAAACACAACTGAGTGACTGAACTGAACTGAACTCCTAGTTTATAATGCATTATTGTTAGTCACAGTCACTATTCTGAACATTAGATTCCCCATACTTTATTCATTGTGTGTGTTAGTTGCTTCAGTCGTATCTGACTCTTTGCAACCCCATGGATGCTTGCCAGTTTCCTCTGTCCATGGAATTTCCAGGCAAGAATACTGGATTGGGTTGCCATTCCCTTTGCCAAAGAGATCTTCCCGACCCAGGGATTGAACCAGGATCTCCTGCACTGCAGATAGATTTTTTACCACCTGAGCCATCAAATTACTTTATTCATTTTACAGTTGGAATTTGTACCCTTTAACCTATATGTCCTCATTTCCTCCACCCTCAGTCCATGGCAACCACCATTCTACTCTGCTTCTTTGAATTTAGATTTTTTAGATTCCACACATAAGTGAGAACATACAATATTTGTCTTTCTCTGTCTGAGTTATTTCACTTAGGGTTATGCTCTCAAACTCCATCCATGTTGTTCCAAATGACAGTCTTGCCTTCGTTTTGATGGTTGAACCATATTCTATTATGTATATGTACCACATATTCTTTATCCATCCATCAGAGAATACTTAGGTAGTTTCCATATCTCGGCTATTGTAAACAATGCTTAAATCAATGTGGGAGTATGAATAGCTGTTTTTAAATTTTGAGGAATCTCCACGCTTTTTTCCACAGTGACTGTAGCAATGCATACTTCCACCAATAGTGCAGAAGGATTTCCCTTTCTCATCTACATTTGTTGTCCCTTGTCTTTTTGACAATAGCCATTCTAACAGGTATAAGGTTATATTTCATGGTAGCTTTGATTTGCATTTCCCTGCTGGTTAGTGATGTTGATTTTTCATGCGCCTGTTGGCCATTTGTTTATCTTCTTTGGGAAAATAGTCTATCCCTCTACCCATTTTTGGTCAGATTTTTTTTTTTGCTTTTTTACTATTGAATTGTATTAGTTCCTTCTATATTTTGTATTAACTGTTTATCAGTTGTATGGTTTGTAAATATTTTCTCCCATTCCATAGGCTTTCTTTTCACTGTGCAAAATATTTCTAGTTAGATAAAGCCTTACTTGCTTTTTGCTTTTTGTTGCCTATAATTTTGATGTCATATTAAAAAAAAGAAAAAAACAATTGCCAAGAGCAATGTCAAGAGCTTTTACTCTATCCTTCCTTCTAGTAGCCTTACAGTTTAAGGTCTTTAAGCTCATTAGAAAAGACCTTGATGCTGGGAAAGATTGAAGGGAGGAATAAAAGGGTGTGACAGAGGATGAGATGGTTGGATGGCATCACCGACTCAATGGACATGAGTCTGAGCAAGCTACAGGAGTTGGTAATGGACAGGGAACCTTGGCATGCTGCAGTCCATGGGGTCGCAAAGAGTCAAACACAATTGAGTGACTGAGTTCAGTTCAGTTCAGTCACTCAGTCGTGTCCGACTCTTTGCGACTCCATGAATCACAGCATGCCAGGCCTCCCCGTTCATCACCATTGCCCTGAGGTCACTCAGACTTACGTCCATCAAGTCTGTGATGCCATCCAGCCATCTCATCCTCGGTTGTCCCCTTCTCCTCCTGCCCCCAATCCCTCCCAGCATCAGAGTCTTTTCCAATGAGTCAACTCTTTGCATGGCGTGGCCAAAGTACTGGAGTTTCAGCTTTAGCATCAGTTCTTCCCAAGAAATCCCAGGGTTGATCTCCTTCAGAATGGACTGGTTGGATCTCCTTGCAGTCCAAGGGACTCTTAAGAGTCTTCTCCAACACCACAGTTCAAATGCATCAATTCTTTGGCACTCAGCCTTCACAGTCCAACTTTCACATCCATACCTGACCACTGGAAAAACCATAGCCTTGACTAGATGGACCTTTATTGGCAAAGTAATGTCTCTGCTTTTGAATATGCTATCTAGGTTGGCCATAACTTTTCTTCCAAGGAGTAAGCATCTCTTAATTTCATGGCTGCAGTCACCATCTGCAGTGATTTTGGAGCCTGCCAAAATAAAGTCTGACACTGTTTCCACTGTTTCTCCATCTATTTCCCATGAAGTGATGGGACCGGATGCCATGATCTTCATTTTCTGAATGTTGAGCTTTAAGCCAACTTTTTCACTCTCCTCTTTCACTTTCATCAAGAGGCTTTTTAGCTCCTCTTCACTTTCTGCCATAAGAGTGGTGTCATCTGCATATCTGAGGTGATTGATATTTCTCCTGGCAATAAGTCTTCAACCATTTCAAAGTAATTTTTATGAGTAATGCAAGATGGAATCTGATTTAATTTTTCTGCATGTGTTTAATCCAATTTCTCCAAAACCATGTATTGAAGAGACACATTTCCCCCATTGAGTCTTTTTGGCTCCTTTGTCCAACATGAGTTGACCATATAGGTGTGGGCTTTCTTCTGGGATCTCAATTTATTTCATTGTTTTATGTCTCTATTTTTATGCCAGTACCATGCTATTTGATTACAACAGTTTTTCAATAGTTTAAAATCCAGGACTGTGATGTCTCTAGCCTTGTTCTTTCTTGGTATTGTTTTGGGATTTCAGGATATTTTACCGTTCTGTATGAATTGTAAGGTTGTTTTTGTTTGTTTGTTTGTTTTTCTGTGAAAAATGCCATTGGAATTCTGAGGTTTCATTGAATCTTAATTATTGTCATCGTCTTCAGTTTTTATTCCTTCCTAGTTTCTCCTTTACAAGGGGAACTTCCAAGGCACCATTCTGATTGAGCCATTCCCTTGCACAATCTTTTCAAAAGCACAAGCTGACTCTATAATAAAAATCAATTTCCTTTTTTTTGGACAGTTAGGTCCAAAACTGCCTCTCTCTTGCCTCAATTATTTATTGTGCGCTCAGTGTGTGGTGCTCACCAGGCCAGGTTCACCTAATCTCCTGCCTCTTACCTCCCTTACACCTTGTCTTACTCCAAATGCATCCTACACTCCAGCCAAACTGAAACATTTGCTGCATGTGTCAGACCTGGACCGGAACCCAGATGGGCTGACTTCCAGGTCAGTGTTCTTTCTCCTACATCATGGTCCCATATTCAGGTTTCAGTTCAGTTCAGTTCAGTTGCTCAGTTGTGTCTGACTCTTTACAACCTCATATACTGCAGCATGCCAGGCTTCCCTGTCCATCACCAACTCCTGGAGTTTTCTCAAACTCATGTCCATCAAGTGCATGATGCCATCCAACCATCTTATCCTCTGTCATCACCTTCTTCTCCTGCCTTCAATCTTTCCCAGCATCAGGGTCTTTTCTGATGAGTCAGTTTTTTGCATCAGGTGGCCAAAATGGGCTTCAGGTGTAAGTCCATTCAATATTCAGGTTTAAGTCCATTCAATCTGCATAGTTACAGATATTCTAATAAATTAACTGGAGAAAAGCTCAATGAGTACAGATTACACTGTCGTTTTTGTATTTCTTGTCTTTTGGGGGTTATTTATCTTGTGAGTTAGAAATTTCAGCCAAGCAATACCTCTAGGGAGAGCAGAAGTAGGGGAGCACCCTCTGGATGTAAAGTATGAAAGTGAATGCATCATTGTCAACTTTATGACCATCTTCATAGTCACAAATGCACCTAGGAATTGAACTTCAAGCTTCAGTCTTGTTTTCCCCTGACAAATGAGGGACCAACCAGTTGCCTGTGGAATTTGATTCCGGGGTGCTGGGAACATTTGCATCTAAATAAATCTACTCCCATCTGCTGGTGGTTGCCTGAATTTCCAGTCATCGCTGAATCACATTAAAAAATAAATAAACATTCTGGAAGTAGTTTGGGCATCTACTGTTATGTGACCCCTTCTCTGGGCCTCAGTTTTCCCATATTAAAGTCCAGAGGGTGGGACAAAATGACCTGGAACGATTCTCCCACTTTTATCAAGCAAGGATTTTCTCTATACTATTCCTGGATGATCGGAGACAACAAAGGCAGACCGGCTAGCAGCAGGGATGGGTTTTATTGATCCACTCCTGTATATAATGCTACTGCTGCTAAGTCACTTCAGTCGTGTCTGACTCTGTGTGACCCCAGAGACAGTAACCCACCAGGCTCCCCCGTCCCTGGGATTCTCCAGAGAACACTGGAGTGGGTTGCCATTTCCTTCTCCAATACGTGAAAGTGAAAAGCGAAAGTGAAGTCGCTCAGTCGTGTCTGACCCTCAGGGACCCCATGGACTGCAGCCTTCCAGGCTCCTCCATCCATGGGATTTTCCAGGCAAGAGTACTGGAGTGGAGTGCCATTGCTTTCTCCCCGTATGTAATAGTCAGTGACATATAGTTCCCTTCATCTTTGTTTCTGCACTCATGTGGGAAGGAGGCCATTTGCTCCAGTGGTAGGGAAGGAAGGCATGAGGGTGATCTGCTCATTTTTTTTTTAAGTCAGGAAACTGTGAAACACATTTTCTGAAAGTTTGGTTCTAAGGTGGTTAAGTAAGTGGAGATAAAGAATTACATTTAACTGTTCTGATGGGCAGCAAGAGCGCAGGGGCTGGAAGCATCCCTGGATGCTCAAGGCTGCGCACTTCTGGGTTTCAGAGGTCCGCAGGCTGTCTGGGAAAGGGACAGATTGTGGTCAGTGCGGGGCGAGGAGGAGCCCAATCAACCAGGCAACTGAAGGTTTTCGGGGCACAAGTAGTCCCAACTCACTTCACCAAATCCTAAAAGAAAAGAGAAGAAAGCTCCATCTCTGTATGAATGTTCTAGCTAACCATGCTGCTGCTGCTGCTAAGTCGCTGCAGTCGTGTCCGACTCTGTGCGACCCCATAGACGGCAGCCCACCAGACTCCTCTGACCCTGGGATCCTCCAGGCAAGAATACTGGAGTGGGTTGCCATTTCCTTCTCCGAGCTAACCATGAGTGAATCCATATTCATTGCAACCCTTCTCAATGGCATGCCTTAGGAATTGCCCGCCTGGTACCCGGCTCTGAAGGACGTCTTTCTGAACTTGTTTTTTCAAGGATCTGAGATAGAAAGGACAGAGGGGATTGGGATGGAAGAATTTTCCTATCCTCTGAGAGCCTTTTGTTTCATAGGAGAGTGAGGTAGTGGAAAGAGTAAGAGCCCTCTAGTCAAAATTCCTGGCTTTTCCACCTGATGGCCCCAAAATGCAGGAGCATCAGAGTCGCCGGCTCTCCAAAGATTCAGTCCCTTGAAACACTGGTCCTTGCCTCCTTCCCCTTCCCCGGTGCAGGCCCTGGCTCTGGGACCGTCACACCTCAGTGTGATCCCAGTCGGTGAACACTTCCAGTTCCCGATCTCTGTCCTGGGGACCCAGATGTGTGCAGCCCTGTCAGAAGATACATTCAGACAGAGCAAATACCTTCACTCCCTTCACCGCAAAAAACAAAACTCTTGGGCACACGGTCTTTCAAAAGACACGCTCCTTTACGTGGAGCTCACATGAAAATGTGTGTTTGTGATGGCCACAGATCGTGAATTTTTTTTGCCGAGAGAAAACAGGACCCATCGGGTGCCTGGCTGAGGACGGGCATTCAGCCCCCTGGCAGCGACGCTCCTCCCCTCCCCCGGGCCGGCCCCGCCCCTGTCTGTGACTGGCGGGGGCGAGACTGCGGAGGCCTGAAGGGGCGGGGGGCCAGGCGGTGCGCCTGCTGCTGCGGGCGGAGGCCGGAGCGCGCGCCTTTTTTGTGCGGCTCTGGCACCTGCTGGATTGGTTCGACCAGCGCGACCGTCGGAGTGGGCGGAGCCAGCGGACGCCGGGCTGGGTGCCCAGTCACAGCCTGGAGCGGCTGCAGACGGAGCGCACCTTGCAGCCGCCGGGCGCGTCCTAAGGCTCCGGGTCGGACACTAGCCTGGCTTCTGGACTGCAGTCCGACTCCTGCACCCCCTGCTCCCTAAACTCTGCAGTCTCCTTAGAGGCGACTCTTCGCGACCCCCCAGCTCTCTCTCGCCCCGCACTGTCCTCGCTCGCTTGGTCCCATTCCCTGGCGGCGGCGGCGGACCGCAGCTTCTCGCGCCCTCCAAAGCCCTGGAGTGCGCAGACATGAGCATCCGAGCGATGTTGCGAGCCGCTGTGCTTCTGCTGCTCATCAGAACCTGGCTCGCGGAGGGCAGCGACCTCAGTTCCACCCCGAAATTACACTTAGAGCTCCCCTCCACCGTGCCAGAAGTCGTCCTGAACCTCTTCGACTGGTAAGCGGGAGCCGCCAGGTGGGGCATGGCGGCGACAGGAGAGGACCGAAGGCAGCCTCGGACCTCTTGGACGGAGCGGGCTGGGGAAGACTTGGACCCAGGCTCGCCGATCCCTGGCGCGCCGGCCCAGCCTCCAGATCCCTGGAGGGTGGTGGGCTGAGAGTAGGGGCGACCTTTTGAGATAGAGCCCTGGTGCTTCAGCCCACCTGTTAACTGCAGCCCCGGAGGCTTGGGGGGAAGGATGCCCTCCCCCCAAGATCTGCCATCCATCCCCAGGGACCAAAGCCCCTGCCAGCTTTTCCCAGTCACACCCTTTGGCACTTGTAGGATTGAGGGTGGGAGTACAGGGTGATGGGAAATTCACAAAACTGTGGAGACACCTGTTTGAGTCCGGATTTTTTTCTCTATTCCCTGAGGCGCGTTCGTGTATTTGTGAATTTGTGTGTTGAGCAGTGAGGGACCTTTTCCGATGCCGCAGACAGAAATTATTGACTCAGCCTCATCTGAGCTCAGACAGTTACAAACACAAAAACTCAATAAATTAAAATAATAAAAATAGAGAAAATCATAGAAACAAAAAGCTGATTCTAATGATGAATAAAATTAGGAAGTCTCTGGCAAGAACAAAGGGGAAAAAAGATATATCACCAATATCAGAAATGGAACAGGGGATATTCTACAGACTATAAAGATATCGAAAGGATAAAAATGGAATGTTGCAAATGGCTCTACAAATGTAAATCTGACAGCATAGATAAAATGGACCAATCCCTTGGAAAGCACAAAGTATCACAACTTACCAATATGAAATAAATCATTTGAGTAACACTATAAGTATGAAAGAAATTGAAATAAGAAAAGAAAGGAACATCTCCAATTCCTTTTATGAAGAGATGTGTATAAGAGACAGTTTGTTGTCTGATTTCAAGTTTGTTTGGGTCTGCAAATATCTGAAGAGATGTTAAACAGTCAGCCTTTACGTGGAGCTCACATGAAAATGTGTGTTTGTGATGGCCACAGATCCTGAGCGCTGGCATATGGGTAATGCGTGTGGTCCTTAACACACAGAAATGCATTGCTTTAATTTGAAAATCATTCATATGCACACTTTGAAATTTTCTCATTAAAGATAATTGAGATTTTTTTTAAAAGATGATTGAAAATAATTTTTCAAATGGCAAACCAGAAAAGAACATGTATGAGGAAAAAGGGGAGGGGGATAGTTGGGCAAGGTTCCAGCAGAAAGCTCTGCAATGTCCTCAACCCAAGATACCAGATTGCGCTAGTGAACACACACACACACACACACACACACACACACACACACACACACACATGTGATCTGCAGGGGCTGACGTTCCATAGTCACTGCGTGAAAGATACTAAGAGTTATAGTGATGCCAGGGCCTATTGTCATTCATAAGCCCCTTTGGGGGAAAAGAAGCCCCAGTGAAGGACTATGTGACTTGAAAGGGTGCATCAGAGACTTCTGGAAAGGCCAGCTTTCTGGGTCCATTTACATGTGCTCACCCAAAACACGTCTAGGCTGGAAACACACGCTTAGCCAAAGAGATGCCTGCTACAAAAATGCATGTGTTTTTGAGGATGACTCTGAAACCCAAGGATCAGAAATGGTTTGATTGACGAGGCTCATAAATCTCTGCTACATGTCTGTGCCGTATGTCACACGCCGAGTCTTGAAAACAGAGGTGCGCAAGAACAAGATTCACATAGACGTGATAGCAAATTGCCAGCCCCAGCCTAGGTAGGGGAAATGTGAGTGAGGTGGAGGATGCAGGCTGGTGGGCTCAGCTCATGGAGGTACTGAGGGGGTAAGGTGCATCCAGGTGATGGTAAGGTGGGGCTCCTGAGGGGGCTTGAGGTAATATGTTTCTATGAGCGCTCACGCCTGCCCACACCCTTTCCTCTCCACTTCCCCTACAGTTCCCTCCCAACCCCCCAATTCTGCCTGGTAACAAAAAGCCAGTCTTTATGCCCCACCCTTTGGATAAAGGCTGTGGAGGGGGAGGGGGAAAGAAGAGTCTGCGTCACTGCTGCGCTTCTGGCTGACTCACTGGAGGAAGGGAAGGGAGCGGGGAGACATGTGTACATGTATGATGCACATGTCTGCATCAGTGACTGCACATGTCTGCGTGTGTGCGGGCGGAGAGAAGGCCCCGGCGAGTTGATGCCAGGGGTGCTGTTTGCTGTTTGTTTTCTGAGAAGTGATGCAGCATTCACTGATGACCAATACTACCAATGACTTCTCTGTTCCAGCAAAAATTGTGCAAATGAAGCTACAGTTCACAAGATTTTGGACAGGGTGCTGTCAAACTATGATGGCCGTCTGAGGCCCAATTTTGGAGGTAAGACACGTCCAGGTACTAGAGCTGAGACACAGCAAACCAGCCCCACCCAGTGAGCTGACCAGGGGCACTCCTCTGGACTGGGCCCTTCTGCCTCTGCAGACCCCCCTTCCTAACCCTTCAGAGACCGTAGCAGAGCATTCCCAGGCCCCAAGTCCCGAGCCTGTGGCTATTCTGCCGGCATTTCTCCCACTTCTCTGCCCCCTCCACACTCCTGTACATCGGCCTGAGCCGCAGAAGCACTGGTCACCCCAGGTGTGCTTTTCCGGCTGGAGTTCTCTGCTCCATCTGTGGGGAGGACACACGTTCCACCTGTGCACACATTCTTTGAACCCTAGGCACTTAACCCCATTCAGCTAGTTGAAAACTAAGGGCATGGTCTTCTCTGCCTAGTTTACTTCGTACACCCGGGTCCCAGGTTCTGCTGCCTCTGCTCACCCTCCCCAAGCCTTCAGCTCCCACCAAGTTCAGTTTATTGCACACACTGCAGTCAGCGTGGGACTTATATGAATTCCACCTGATTACCTTAGGAACTTCTGATAGCCTTATGTGCTAAGTAAAATCTATACGCCTCAGATCTCAAGAACAGAGATGAAAAATGACAAAGAAACTGAAGTAACAAACGCCAGGAAACCAATACATCAATTTCTCTTGTTGTTGCCTAGCCCTTCACCCCACTCCACCCTGGCCCCTGCTTTGGAAAGGGAGAAGGGCCATCTCACAGCACAAAATGCCAGGAACCTATCTGGACCGCACGGAATAGTAATAGCATTCTCTGGCTGAGCCACGCCCAGGAAACCTAGACCAAGGACAGACAAGAGGAAGGGTGCCCTAAATAGACGTTAGTCATCTTTGGGCTCAAAGGAAACCAGGAAAGAGCTAAAAAGCAAGGTGGCTAAGTCAGAGTAAGCACTTCCCTTCCTGCAGGTGGTAGAACTAGACACCCACTCTAAAGGGTTAATGGATGCTAATGTTCACATTAGCATATTTGTATGAATAGAGGTCTTCTGAATACACAATGCCTCCGCCTTCAAGGGCACACAGCTGTTAGCAATTGCCTTTGTGGTCGACCACTAGGGGCTCTGTGATCTGCCTAGGAGCTACCTTGAAGACCGGTTCGGTTTCCCGGTGCCCTAAAGTTTGGGGGCGGGGCACTTGACTGATACCCTCTTTGCTGCTTTGCTTCCTTCAAGCGTTGAGGGCAGAAGGCGGTGCAGCCCTTGGATCCAAGGTGAGTGTACATTAGGGACTGGAAAGTTGGAGTGGACAGGACAGAAGGCAAGTGCTAGGGCACAGCCAGCGCCCCACTGAACCAGTTGCACCGAGCAACGAATGTCAGGTGTCAAGGGTGTAGCTGTTGCATTTTTTTTTTCCTCCATTCATCATTCTCATGTTTTTCGGCAGACTGACCAGCAGCCATTCAAGTATATCAAGCACATTCTCCCCACTGCTTCAGGTTGCCATCTCTGCAGGCACACAGGGCCAGTGGGAGGGAACAGAGGAAATAGAGCAAGGGCCAACCTCTGGGGTTGTCAGGTGCTCCTGACCCACAGATCTTCAAGGCACCTCACCGCCATATTTTGAGCTAACCTGAATTTGTTTACACCTGATGTCTAACCTCCTGGATTATGCTAAGCTTCATGGACATGCAGACCTGGGGAGTCTGATAGCAGCTCGGCCCCTAGTTTGGCCAAAGAGTAGATGAAGGTGGGAGGACAAGGACAAGGCAGAACCTTTTAGCATTTAGACAGAGGGAGGCACTATAGGCTCCAAGTCTGGGGCTCTCTTATGAGAGGGAGGGTGCAATCATGGAAGAGCAAGGCCAGAGGGTTTAGGGGGTAACCCAGCACTCCTACTGTACACAGAGTCAGATTCTGAAGTTAAGTAGAATTTCAGGTCTTCGCACACCAGCACACATGCACAAACGTGACCCAACTGTGGTTAGATTCAAATGGGAGATGTTACTTCCTTGAGAAGAGAAGGAAGATGAAGAAGGGGCATAGGAGGGGCCAGGGAAAGTTAACAAAGCTGCTTCTTTCTGAGCAAGAGAAGTGGGACTCCCTAGTGCTGCAGAAGCAGGTCCCTAACAGCTTTGCTTAGCCTGTCACTTGGCATGACATAGGTGTGGAGCATAGGATAAATGGACCACCTTCATCACTCCTTCAGTTACCTCCTCTTCCTCTGGTACTCTGATGGATGCTAGGGAGGAAGTAGAGTTGGGATTACAAAGATTCCAAGAGGGACAGAAGTGGTTACCCCCTCCCACTTTTTCTGCCTTCTTGAGTCCATCAGGAGGGACAGCAAAGAGATATGAGACTGAGACCATCACCTCAAAGATAGCATTTAGACACCTTATCTGGAAGCTTCTTGTTCCCCTATGTTATGCTTGTAGGGGTGTGGAATCTTAGTTAAGCTCTCACTATGACCACTAGCTAGCACATAAGGTGTTCCCTCTATGTGGGTAAATTAAAAAAAAACAAGATCTCAGGTCCCCTTCCTTCAGGTCGCATTCCTGGGCCAGGACTCATGGCTTGCTGAGGGGAATGTGACTGCACGTTTCCACTTGCCCGTTTAACTGGGGGCTTTTGGACAAAGCAGCGCCCTGGCACTTTAGGGTTCAGATCCCTCGGATTCTGCTATAAAGGATGGGATTGCCTGAGTGATACAGAATGGTCCAGGATTACAGGTTTGACACCAGAATGAGCTAGCCAAGGGGATGGTTGCCCCGCCCTTCTGGGGCTTGTTGCCTGCCTAACACAGCTTTCATCCTCCTCTAAAGGCATGCAGAGAGCCTGAAAAGCTATAAGAAAGAAAAACTGCCTTTCTAGAAACCCCTGTCACTACAAGCACCTTGCCAGGGATCATTCAAAATAGCCCCGAATGCTGGAGCTGGTTATGCCCTCACACGGAGTCCCATTTACGTCTCAGATGCCATTCATACATGGATTCCCAGTAGGACTTTCTAGATTAGTTTCTAGGCAGTCAGCCTGCAGTGAAGCCAGCAGGCTGACTTGGAAGCCTCATGCCTGTTTCCGTAACAGCAGTGTGATATAATACACATAGAATAATGGTTCAGTTGTGGGGCTGGGTGGAGGGAGTCCTGAGTCAATAAGGAAACAATAAAAATGTTTTTTTCTACAGTACTCCATAGTTATGACATATTTGCACATTCATTATCACATTGGAATGGGCAGTGCTAACACCTAGTCCTGAAAAAGAAAGCCAGGAGGCAGAAACATAGACACACATATACACAGATTCAATCACAGTTACATATTAATACACACCAACACCCTCACATATGTACTCATTCACATGAACACACTCAAAATCACTCATTCACTCACACATAGACACATATTCACACATGGTTTGACATTCACATACATGAAGACACTCACATTCACACATGCTCACACACAAACATGTCCAAATTTTTACCAACTCACAAACACATTCACACATGAACATGCTCACACATTCACTCATAGGTGTATAGTGGCACACTAACACAGATGAATATGCTCATGGGTTCACTTGCACATCAACATAGTTGCACATTCACTCACAATAAACACAGTCACAAACAGACATTCAACAATACTCACTTGGACATGTTCAAATGTTTTCTCAAGCACATCAACATGCATACATAAACTCACACTTACACTCTCATAAGTGTGATGAGTGTCAGTGTAGAAGCATCATCACTTATCACACTTTACACTTGCATATGAACAAAATCACATGCACAAATGTATTCACATATACACACAATGAGCATGCTCACTCACACATACAGTCACATATTCATAAGTTCACTTACATTCCCAAACACAACTTTTCACACACAAACATAATCATGCATTCACTCACACATGGACGGACATGCTCACAAATATATTAACAAGTGAAAAGGCTCACACAAACAACCTACATAGTCACTCCCACATGATATATGCAAATACATGCATGTGCTCACACATTCATTCACCCAGAAATGTGCTCACACATTCACTCACACACAAACATGCTCACAAACAACATTCATGAATTCACTCACACATGAATATATTCATGCATTAACATGAGCACATATACAAACACATCTACAAATTAACTCACACACAAGCTCACAAACATACCCATGTTCACACATTGCCTTGTGCATTAACAAGCTCGCATGCATTCACAGTCACACATTCTTTCATACGTGAACACACAAACATTCATTTGCTCAGGAACATACTTATAATTCACTCCCACACAACATTCCTACATACATGCACATATTCACATATTTATTCCCGCACAACACATTCAAGTGTACAAATACACTCATGCATTTTTCTCACACACAGGCATGCTCACATATACTCATGTGCACACTGGCACATTCACCTGCACATGAATACATGCACAAATTTACTCGTGTCTGAACATGATCACATCCACTCATGCACACAGCTCACACATTCATTCTTCATTCACACAAAGACACACATTCACTCACACATAGACACATTCACATGAACTCACACAAATATGCTCATGCACAGCATATATCTTGTTTTGGGTCTCATTGTTCTTGATTTTTATCCAGAAAACATTTAGAAAAAGAGTGCTTCATCCCCTTATTTTTTCTTTATTTTGGCCTGACCCTTTCTTTTCAGCATACTGTGAACCAGGTCCTTCTCTAAGTGCTTGGCTTGCATTAATTAACTATGAGTTAAGTACTATCATTATCCCCATTCTGAGGAAACTGAGGCTCAGAGAGGTTAGGTAACTTTTTCGAGGTCACACAGCTAATAAGTGCCAAAATGATATTCAAACTCAGGCAGTTTTTTACCCTTTTTCCTACCCTGAATGTAATAGTGTCTTCCTGTATTGTAGGTACCCCTGTGCCAGTGGGAGTGTCTATCTATGTCTCCAATATTGAACAGATCTCAGAAGTGACTATGGTAAGTGTGTCAGCTCCAGCCTTGGGGCGGGGGACCAGGTACATGAGACAAGGAACAAGGTTATAAGTAAACTCCTGTTGTTATGACCTGCAGCAGAGCCCACATGGAGGAACATAATAGGTTTCAGAAACTACAACCACCTGAAATGAAAAATAAATCCACATGTATTATAGATCTAAAAGTGAAAGATCCATGAAGCTTTTAAAATATACGATATTGTTTTAGTGTCTTTGAGATAGGTAAGGAGTTTTAAAAAAAAAAGACAGAAAACACAGATTATAAAAATAAATACTGGTAGCTTCAACTATAATAATATCTCTTTAGCCAAAACTTTTGGCACTTCAGCTTTGTAAAAGAAAGAAACAAAACCAGTATGAAAAGCTTGAAAGGAAAAGTCAGATTGGACTTTGATATTTGCAACACAAATGACTGGTATTGAAAATACACATAATTCCTGTGACTTAATAAGAAAGAATATTTTAAAACAATGGAAAAATGATCAGAAAATGCAAACAGGAACTTCACTTTTGTGAAGAAATCCAAGTAGCAGATAAACTTATGGAATGATATTTGACTTTATTATTAATCAGTGAAATGCAAGATAAGACCACAGTGAGAACCCATTACATACCTGCTGCACCAGCAAAAAGTCAAAAGTCAGACAAAACCAATATTGGCAAGGCAGGAGCACTGGGAACGCTCATCTGCACTTAGTGGGGATATAAACTGGAACTTTGGCTTCATAGTTCTTATTTCATTGTGATTTTGGTATGTATGGTGTCATCACATAGTAATATACATAGTATATTTATATAAGGCAATATTATCTAGCAATACAAGTGAACAAGTTTTAATTATCAACGTCAAGCTGAACAAACACACAAGCACAATGTTGAGTGAAAGAAGCAAGCTATCAACACAGAGAGTGTGATTTCTTTCAGAAAACAAATTTTTAAATAAGTCCAAGTAAGCAATACATTTCTTTGAAAAGTATAGGCAATAAAACTTAGGAAAACATGGAGAAAAAATGTAAAAAGCAAAATTATTACTATTAAAATTTAAGATAATGCATTACTTCTGGGAGATGTGGGAAATATCTGCAGGGGATACACTGAAGCTTGACAGTTATTGGGAACATTGTATTTCTTAACCTGAATTTTAATTATATGGAGCTCGTTTTATTATCCCTCACACTGAACATTCTTACATTTCATTACTTGTCTATATTTAAGATAAATTTCATATACCTGCATGCACACACACACAAACTCAGAGGACCAAAAGCTGAACAACCCCACTTAAAACTAGGACTTATCTTTCTCTCTTCAGGACTATACCATTACGATGTTTTTTCATCAGACCTGGAAAGATCCACGTTTAGCATATCATGAGACCAGCCTGAACTTGACCCTGGACTATCGGCTGCTTGAGAAGTTGTGGGTCCCTGACTGCTACTTTCTAAATAGCAAGGAGGCTTTTGTTCATGATGCAACTGTGGAAAACCGCATGTTTCAGCTTCACCCAGATGGAACCGTGCGGTATGGCATCAGGTGAGTTCCCCAGAGACCTGGGGATCACCCTGGCAGGCCTGATCTCTGCCTTTGGTCATATATTATGCAGCATCCAGGGGGCCAGGGGTGTGCAGTTTTGCATCTACTGCCTATGGCTTTGTACAGACAGAATGTATGCACACTGGAATGCCCCGCTGGTGTATTTGTAACATAATAGATGGTCACCAAAGCCCTCCTCACAGCCTCATCTCTTACAAACCATCTTATAAGACAAGTGTAAGAGATAAATTTATCTCAGAAAGTGTCTACAACAGGTAGCTACTAGGGTATAGCTCTTTCATACACATACACACACACACACACCACCTACTGTACAAAATGGAAATCACTTTAAGAGTTGAAAGAGACAAGCGTGGCAGCTGGAAAGAGCAGGACAAAGAGGGGTCCAGAGTCTCCCAGCTGGGGCTGCAGAAAGCTTTTGTAAATCCTATTCCCAACTGGTCCCTTCTCCCATGGCCCCAGGTCTTCCAAGATCCCTCCTCAGATTCTTCTATAGGACTTCCCACATGGTAATTGAAGCCTCATTCCATAGCTAACTTCAGAGATATTAATCCCTCCTGCCCATTTACACTCACTGGCATTTGCTAAGCCTTAGGACACTCATAAGCAGATGCACAGAGATGGATGTGCTGCAGGGGCAGTTCTCATAGCCAAAGGTGTGTCTGGGTCACTGCTCACATCGGTGTGTGCACACCACATACGTCAGATCTAGCACTTCAGCTGCTTCACTGTCGTGGTTTCCTCCTAACAGGCTTGCTGCTTCTTCAGCAAGAAAGTCCCATTTCTGACTCTGCATTCAGTTTCCTCCAGGGTCCTTCCCATTTTGACACTCCAAGGTTTTCTGACATGCCATACATCTGTTTTCATCTCTATTAGTCCCACACCACTTTTTGGTTTCTTTGTTACATACAGATTTCCTCTCTCCTTACACAACTCATCTTTACTGTAACTCATCTTTCCTCTGGAGGGAAGGAAGGGAGGGGAAGAGAAAGAAGGAAACAAGAAAGGAAGAGGAGTACCCAGCTTTAATGTAGGCTTTGTGGGCCAGTCCTTGGGTTACCTCTTCCCCTCCACCCCTGCGTTTTATCAAGAACAGTTACTTGCCTGGGCTGGACTCACTTTCCTCTTCCTTTTGCTTTTCCTTTGCAGGCTCACCACCACAGCAGCTTGTTCCATGAATCTGGAAAAATTCCCTCTGGACAAGCAGACCTGCAAGCTGGAGGTGGAGAGCTGTACGTTTGTCTACCTTGGCCCCTTCTTCCCTTCCTGGGTGCAGGGCCATGAGGAAACCAAAGGTGCACTTGACAGTGAGAGGGACTGCATATGTCCCCTACTCCCTCCCTACCTTTTCTCTCCTAGGTAGAGAGATAGATAGACAGACAAATGGACATACAGACAGGGATATATGGCATCTGGGAAAAGGTGGCCTTCAGGATGGAAACAGTCCCATATGGAAATGTGCCGTGCTCTGGGGAATTTGTGCACAAGCTCATGGCACATCTGTCTACTCTGCTTTTCTTCCTGGATAAGAAACTCCAGACTAAAAGTTCTCTTTTCATGTGTCCCGCTGCCCCATTAGACCCACAAAATTGCAAACTGCAGGTTCCAGCTATCTTTTGGTTTTCATGAACTCCTCTGGTATGAAAGCCACCTGTGGCTGCTTCCTTTGACTCTGTCCACTTCACCCCTGTAGATGGCTACACAGTTGATGACATCCTGCTCTACTGGGAAGGCAGTGGGAATGCTGTCCAGGGGACAGAGAAGCTTCACATCCCTCAGTTCAGCTTCATGGAAAAGACGATCAGTACCAAAGAGGTGTTTTTCTACACAGGTGGGTCTGACCCCCTCCTTCTCTCCTGTCTCTTGTCTCTTTTGTGTGCTAGGGAACTCCTGGTGACCTCTGCCTTTGACCTCTAGAATCTCTTCTGTCTTCTTTCCTATTCTCTTCTTGTTCTGGACACCTTGCAAAGCCCCCTTCAGGAAGTCCCAGAGGCTTACCTTCTGCCAGTGAGTAAGTGAGTGCAGCAGCACTTAGCTGTGTTTGACACTCCACAGGCCTCCTTTCAGGGCCAGCTGCTCCATCTGTGGCACCTGTGAAATATTCCTCTCTCTCCCATTTCAACCTCAGTTGACATGGAGCAACTGAGGAAGGAAGGAAGAGATAGACTTGCTGAGCTACATGGGCCTACTAATATGTGCCGTTGTCACTGGCTTTAAGGTAGCAAAAGGGGTCAGGTCTGCAGACTGCCAGGCTGGGATAGTAGAGGCTGAAGTGACCATCGGTTTCCTCTCAACCATCCTGTACTTCACCCTGAAAATCCCCTCAGCCCTGCCACCCTAATATCAGTCTGTCTCCTGGCCAGGTTCCTATGTGCGCCTGATCCTGAGGTTCCTGGTCAAAAGGGAAGTCACCAGTTACCTTGTGCAGATCTATTGGCCCAGCGTTCTCACCACTGTTGTTTCTTGGATATCATTTTGGATGAACTATGAATCTTCTGCAGCCAGGGTGACAGTCGGTAAGTCCTGTCCCCATCTCAGGGAAGAATTTGGCTCATCTTGCTCAGAAAAAAGTTGAGAGTAAGGAGCAGTGTGTGACTGCACAGGCAAGGGGACAAGATGGGGCCTGACTAACAGGCATGTGTACAGATGCCCAGCCAACCCCCAGAAGAGAGACCAACATTGGAGACAGATGCAAAAAGACATCTGGGTTGGTATCTTGATATGTTGGGTCCAAACTTTCAGAATTTCTATTTGCTAGATACATAAATGAATGGCTAAGTCACAAATTTACATTGGAAATGGAATACAATAAACACTGATTAAAAAGCATATCAAAATGCCTGTGAAGCAGCAGAGGCCTTCTAGATGAACTGCCCTTGACAAACGTCTAATAAAAGGCTGAGATACACACAGTCAGAGTCCAGAAGAAGAAATGACCTGGGTCTTCTTGGCTATAACTGCAGTAGGAAAGTACTACTCAGCCTGGGTTTTGAAGACTTCCAGGAGGCAGAGACATAAGTCTCAGTATTCCCTGAAAGAGGATGTAGCTTGATTACAGATAAAGGGTAAATTGCAGGGTACTAAGGGCTTCCCTGGTAGCTCAGTTGGTAAAGAATCTTCCTGCAATACAGGAGACCCCAGTTTTAATTCCTAGGCCGGGAAGATCTTCTGGAGAAGGGATAGACTACCCACTCCAGTATTCTTGGGCTTTCCTTGTGGCTCAGCTGGTGAAGAATCTGCCTGCAATGTGGAAGACCTGGGTTTGATCCCTGGGTTGGGAAGATCCCCTGGAGAAGGGAAAGGCTACCCACTCCAGTATTCTGGTCTGGAAAATACCACAGATTGTATAATCCATGGGATCGCAAAGAGTCAGGCATGACTGAGCAACTTTCACACTTTCACCTGGGGCACAAACTGGGGAAGTGGGGAGAGTATCAGGAAGAAAACCTGGGCTGACTTGAGAATAACTTCAAATTCCACTTTAAGCAGTTGGAACTTCATGTCTAAACAATGGGGAGTATTGAAGACTTCTGAGCAGTACCAAGGAGGAGCCTAAGCTCCCAAATATATTTGGTTCCACTCTTCAGAATGCCTGTCTATCCCACACTCTGGTCTGCTTTCTCCTTCACCATCTTTGGGACAGACTTTTTAGCCTTCTTCTTTAGGAGCACACAGTACACTAAACCTTTATATTTGTGCAATATTTTAGTGCTCACTAAATCTTCTGAGGGATGGATTACAGGAAAGCCTATATACTAGGAGGCAAAAAAGTGAAGGAGCATCATAGGGTAAAATGGGGCATAGATGTGAACTATGAACCATGGCTGGAGATTCTTGACTTGACCCTAAAAACAATACTTATTGTTGAAGTACAAGCTGGACCTAAAGATGGGGGTGAAGAAGGGCAATTGAGCCAAGGTCCTAAGCCAGGAAAGCTAAAGACCTTTTGCTCAGGGCCCTCTTGACCTCAGAGATGGCCTTTGCTCCCTTCCAGTGGGATGTGGGCCTGATGGCTTGTGCAAGAACTTCAGCCTTCTGAGGGGACTAACTCTGTGCTGTGTTGTTTATAGGTTTGACGTCAATGCTTATCCTGAACTCCATCAACTCACATCTGCGGGATAAATTCCCCCAATTTTCCTGTATCAAGGCCATTGACATCTATATGGTCGTATGCTTCTTCTTCGTGTTCTTGTCCTTGGTGGAGTATGTCTACATCAACTACCTTATCTACAACCGAAGAGGATCCCGGCATTCTCAGAGGCAACTCAGAAGAGCCCTAAGGGTCATGGAGCGCTACCGCTACCAAGAGGCAGAGCAGGTTTGGCTTTTTGAATGACAATCCACTTTTCTTGAGCACCTCTTAAACCTAAGATTAATGCTTGAACCTTTTGAATTTCTTAGCTCCTTTCATTTTCACACAACACACACACATGCCAGATAAGACAGAAGTAGGACAATTTATTATCACTCGTTTATAGGTTGAGTCATTGTCCAAGGTCACAAGGCTAACAAGTGGCAGAGATAGACTTCCCCAGACCTTTGGGATTCAGATCTGGTCTACTCAGCATGCTTCAAAGAGTAGGCCGTGGAGCCAGAAGGAAAGGGGAACACAGGGAAGCTGCAAGGAAGAGACACGAGAGAGGCTGACCTACCTCTCCTTCCTTTGCTCTTCTGACTCCAAAGCCATGCTGAGTCTTTTGCTGCTGGCAGTGTGTTAGTGTCCCTGCTTTACAGGGAGCCCACTCCCACCTCCTGAGAAGGTCTTACCTCTGCCCACTACAGAGCACTCCAGAGTGGGCAGCGTAAGTCCTGGATGCTAACAGCCTTGTATATGCTAACAGCCTCTTGGTCCTGTTCCTCAGCACCATGTGCACAAGAGACACCGGAAAGAAGAGGCAGTTTACCCAGTGGACGAGCCCATCAATCGTGCTGATGAGGAAAGTGCTTCCTCTCCTCCCTCCCCAACAGTGGTTGTTCATACAGCATTCAATGGCCAGGTTCACCTAGAAGATGAAACTGACTCTCCTCCCTCTAGCCCACGGTGGGCCGGCCTAGCAAGCCCAGAAAGTCTTGGCTCTTTGGCCTCCCTCACAAAGGAAGCACCACTGGCCTCCTCAGAAAGCCTCAGTTCACTGTCCTCTCTCTCTGATGGGGCCTCGCTGGCCACCACAGAAAGCCTGAGTGATCTCCCGTCCACCTCAGAGCAGGTGCTGCATGACAACAGCATTCGAGTTAATGGTATTGATATTGCTAATAGTGTTGTTCCCACCAAAATCCGCAACCGTGCTGAGGCCCATGGCTGTGCTGAGACCCATGACCCAGAAGAAGACCCTGAAGAGAGCTCTGACTCCGATGAGAGTGAAGACAATGGCCCCAGCAAGAAGCGTCTGCTTGTCCATGGCCAGAGGCGTGTGCAAGAAGCAACCTATGAGCTTCGGGAGATCTGTGACACCCTTCGTGATAGCCATAGCTTACCTGATGATGTCAGAGTTGAGAGCGACTACCTTGACCTTGAAGAGCAACTCAAGCCTGAAGTTGACAGCACCCGGAGCCTCCATGGTGATGATTTTATGGGCTTTGATGGAGACAAGGAGAGCAGCTCAGAGTCTGATGACAGTTTCCCCCCAAGCCCTGGCTGCTCCTTCAGTAAAGGGTTCTCCTCCGATCTCTTTCACCCTGACTACATCCCTAAGGTTGACCGATGCTCCCGGCTCCTCTTCCCTCTTGCCTTCGTGGTGTTCAACATTGTGTACTGGGTGTATCATATTTATTAGTTCCCTAGTGTCCCCAAGTGGCAGGGGCACTGTGCTGTGCTCCTTTCGTAGTTCCTTTTTGTTCCATTTTGCTTCTTTTCTGTCTTCATTTTACTTTATTGGGCACTTGAGTCCATTCTACCTTTTTCTTAATAAACATGACGTGGGGAGTAGTTGAAAAAGATGTATTCTGGCCAGAAGGGAAGGGATTGAGGAGGAATTTGAAGTAAAGAACACACCGAATTTCCTTTCCTTCTGAATACTATCATATTGTCAATGACTTCTAACACCTAATTAAGACAGAAAAGCCACCTGGAAATGTTTACAGGGCAGAGAGGAGCCAAATTGGAAGACAGGAAGGATCCGAGCCCTGTGTACAAAAACATTTCTGGGGACTTTTCTGTCCCACTGATGTGTTGAATTTTCTTTTTCATTAGTTTTTTCTTCTTTTTTTTTTTCCCCTTCCTAGTGATTATGGTCCTTGCTCACCCTCTGCTTAGGGTTTCATAAGAGAAAGCCAAACTGGGTTGTAGAAGGGCTAGCCATCTCTTGCAAGTGCAGGGGGTGGCTCTAGGGAACTTGGGGATTCTGAAAGTGCCTTTTCCCCACTATTTTTTCTGTTGCATTTTGAGTGTAGTGTTCTGGTGCAGGGTGCATGGGTAGGGGTGTTGAGTGAGATGTCAGGATAAGTGAGAGAGCATGCCTCCAGCAGGAGTTTGCAGAGCATGATGATGCTGGTTTGGAGATCACTCAGATTGAGCCAGCATCTTTGGAGGGATTGAAACTTCTCTTGTGTATGTTTCTGCTTCAAAATGCTTGATGATAGGGCCTTAGTACATCTGTCTGGTCAGATGCTGAGTTGATCATCACTAGACACAATGCGAGAAATTGGTGAATGAAGACTAGGATTAGGAAAGTTCACCATCTAATCTAGAATAGCAGATGAACAACTGTTGTGAGTCTAGATAATAATTCTTTCTGTTTGTCTGGTGCATAGTAAGTGTCAACAAGCTCACCCACACATCACATTGCTGAACCCTCACAAGAGTCCTGTCAGTCAAGGAAGGCAAAGCACATTGTCTCTAGTGTTCTGAGCAGGAAAAATGGAATTTTTTACCATTTTTGAGGGCATGCATCCAATGAGGGGTGGAGTAATCCCACTTGCTCTTCCTTCTTTTTGTCCTCTTAACTCTGTCAGCTGAGGCTCTCCCCTCTTGCCCCTCTCCTTTACAAAACTGTGTGTTCCATCAGGTTCTGCTTATGTGCCGGGCATCAGACCTCGTTCTACAGCACCTGGAACTGCAGAAAGAAGCCAGTGACCAGCCAATAGGTGTGAATTGAGCACACTGAACATGGGCACTGCCTACCCAGTGGGCTCCTAAGGGAAGAAGGCAGTAGGCTGCAGGCCAACTTGCCAAGCAGTTCCACTTCACTGATGCAGGAAGTAGGGGAGCAAGACTGGTGAAACACACAGCTGATGTCCCTCCTTCCTATGTAGGCAGCCTCTCCAGCCCCTCAGCCACTTACACTGTTAACCATGTTCCTATATTTGTGTTTCTGTGTATACCTGGGTGTGTGTCTGTATCAGTTTAGTTCTGCATGCACATACAATCACTTGAGATGCTGTATAGTTCTACGTACATCACTGTAAGTCTATATTGGTGTGTGTAAGATTGTATATATAACATGTAGATGCAAATGTATGTGCACCCCTATGAAAGAGTGTGTAAACTTATGACTTATGTATGTGTATTTACAAGCAATGTTTATTTATCTGAAATGGGTGTGAAAGGAATTGCACCTGAAAGCATATATATTCCCTGTAGGTGGCCCTTCTAGAACCACCAGAATTCTCTTGGTCTTTTTCCACATCAGGGATGGGAGGCTGTGGTGTATCTGACCAGGCTGCTTAACTGAATATTTCTTTCCAATTCCCTTGTCCCAGGGAGCAGAGTCTCCTGGTTCCCATCCACTCCTGTCTCCTGGATGGAAGAGGCAAAAAATGTGAATATAGTCTCAGGAAGTGATCATTTAGTGCCTTGAGGTAGAAAGTGCTCAGCAGTCTGTACATATATACACAGATAATGCACAAACACAAGCACACACATGCATGTTCACATGCAGCATCACACGTTTCCCTCATATCTGCATACACACACACACACACACACTCACACACACGCACATCTTGTGAGACAGCTATAAACAAGAAAGATGCTGCTGGAATGTTTAAGATAGCCTCTTTTTTTTTGGATACCCCTCACAGAGAGGTGGGGGGATGAGCAGTGACCTCATATCAGAAGCTCCTATCAGGGCTATTTGAAATGCTTGCTTTCTGGGGCTTAAACATTGGTTGATTGATTTCGATTGGGTTTCCAATACCCAGGAGTGCCTTTGAGCCCTGCAGGTGGTGAGCAGTTCATTTGGGATGGGAGATCATACAGATAGATTGGAGCAGTGAGGACAAAAAAAGAAGGACTTAAGATGTATCTGGCAGAAATGCTCAGGGAGACTTCAGAGCAAGGGCAGAGAACCCAACTGTAAATATCTCCATAGATCCATGTACCTTATAGATCTTAGATCTTATTATACCTTAAGAAAGAATACCTGGCCCTAGTGTGCTGCAATGAGAGCAGTTGAACTACTGTGACTCACAGTGTGAGAGTATGTGTCCAGGTGAAGCGGAGGTTTGGCAATGACACCTCTCCAGAAACTTGAACGTTTGAGTTTGCCATCGACTTGGTAGTTTTAGCCTGTGCATTGCCAGATCTCCCCTTGTCTCCTTCTGTGCATGTTCTATCATCAGCATCGTAATTGAGCCCCACCCTTCGCTGCCTCCAGCTGGCTGCCTACATCCCCTCCCAATTCCTCACCTCACACCAAATAACTCTGGAAGTCAGGGCATCTGGCAGGGTGCTCCTGGGGCTCAGCCCATGGAGTCTTTCTCACCCTAGCCAATCACAGAGTGTTGTGGCGATAGAGAATTTGGAGCTTGGGCAGAGGGAAGGGTCTAGCTTAGTCTGGATGGAGCAGCCCTGTCTTGACTCTACTTCCCTTCACTTTCTCTTCCCTTTAACTTTCCCGTTAAAACCCCTTCTCCATCACTACCATGGGAAGGAGACTCCTGTGCCTTTAAGGTGTCAGTTTGTTGTGGAGATATGTGACATGATTCCCACCAACTTCTTGCCCATTCCATCTGCCACTGTGGAACACCTTTTCAGAGATAACAGTTGATCTGTTATCTTACTGGAGCTTGTCAAATGTATTCTTATAATTCATGCCATCTTGTTAATAGCAAGGCTGCACAGTCTTTGCATATTTAGAGCTGAGTTTTTCTGAGACTGTGGCCATTCCTAATGGGGTTTCCTTATTCTGTACATAAAAGAGCTAACCCTTTGAGCTATTAAATAACGAATACATTTACTAAGCTATCCCCTGCATGGTACCCTGCTGTGGTGATGAGCACTAAAGGAAATTGTGACTTGTCCCACTGAAAGTGCGGTGTGTTTGTGTTTGTTGTATCATGTCCTGTGACCAATATGAAATCTCTGTTATCAGTGTTGGGTTTTCAGGGTAGGGAGGGGGGAGGGTGTTACAATGTCTCCCTGATGTACTTTAACTATGAAATACCCCCAATTGGTCAAGGTCACCTCTATTGACTCAACATGCTTAAGACTGCATCCACTGTCTTGCTGGGTTGCATCCCTGGCATCAGCAGTCATCAGCAGAACTGAATTCTTCAGAGGGCAGCCAAAACAGTGCTATTCTGGAAGCAGATGAAATACAGCAAAGCCACATACATGCAGATCTTCAGGAGTGGTACCAAGCCCAGGCAGTGAAAACCAAGAAAGGAAGAGGACCAAGAGCCATGTGTCCTGGATGGTCTGACTGGAAAAAGGGCCCAAAGCAGCAGAGATCACTCAAGATGACCTGGTTCCCTCTTCGTCTTCATAATGCACACTTTTGCATGAAAGAAACCTTGACCAGTCCTCACTTTTAAAAAGGAAAATATGAAGAAACATAAAATTTCATGTTTCTGAAAATATGCTGAAATAAAGGTTTGTAAATAGCCAAAAGGAAGAAATATATATAATTGCAAATATGCTTATGAGTCATTGTGTTTCCTGTTTGTTATGTTGGGATGGACCTCCATCTGGGTCCAGGAAACCTCTGCCTTCCATTCATCGCCTTTGCTTCCTCACAGCTTTGCATATCCACCTCCTCATCCCCCAGGACATCTGAATCCATGGTTTTCAAGAGGAGGGAAAATAGTGATGTCACAGTTGAAATTTGTTTATGCTCTTGCACAACTCATTCTAATCATTGAAAACAAAAATTTAAAAACATGGCAAGTCATTGTGGTGTCAAATACAATGTGAACACATTTCTGTGCAGGGGGGTTTCATAAAGAACACTTTAAAAAAAACCACAAAAACCTCCTTTGCCAATGTAGATGTGCAGAATAAAAAAGCAAGAAAGCCCTGCCCTGTCAGGGTGGGAAGAAGGGTATGGTCAGGTTTTAAAAAGTCTGCAGAGTCACGTGAAAACATCCTGCTAATTCTGCAGAAGCTCATCACTATGGCCCACATTTGTCAGTGTGGCCACTGCCCAACACCTTTTGATGAAAACCTCAGAGTTGCATTAGGAACAATAACCTAATCTCTCTCCTCTGTGATCCTTTGTGACCCAATGCAGAATAGGACAGCTGTGCATTCTGGCACCACACTCCAGTACTCTTGCCTGAAAAATTCCATGGACAGAGGAGCCTGGTAGGCTGCAGTCCATGGGATCGCTAAGAGTCGAACATGACTGAGTGACTTCACTTTCACTTTTCAGTTTCATGAATTGGAGAAGGAAATGGCAACCCACTCCAGTGTTCTTGCCTGGAGAATCCCAGGGACGGGGGAGCCTGGTGGGCTGCTGTCTATGGGGTCACACAGAGTTGGACACGACTGAAGTGACTTAGCAGTAGCAGCATTCACACCTAACAAGTGTGATCTGCCCAAGGGCTGGTTGCTGGTGTTGTCATAGGTACACACAGAAAGGGAAAATGTAGTTGGGGTGGAAGGGTAGCTTTCACAGTATGTTTGGGGCCTGCCCTTAGCTTCCGAGTTCCTGCTGGCTAATTTCTTGCCAACAACTCAGGTTCTGAAAGTGACCTGTGGCCCCAGTAGAGCTGTGGTCCTTGAATGGTCCTACTATCACTTGCTGCCCACCAACTATACCACTACTTTAAGGGACATGGGGTAAGAGAAGGGGGATGTGGTCTCCCTCCTCATTTACATCTTCCTTAACTCTCAGGGTGAAAGATCCTTGCCACAACCTCTCCAGGCTTTCAGAAAGGTCTCTTTCCAGGCTCCCATGTTGGCTCAGCTTCCTCTGAGCCCTGGAAGGGTCTCCCAGGGGCCCCTTGGTGCTGCTACGATGCCACTTCCCCCATCCAGGTTTCTCCCAATCTCTCTTCTTCATCAGACTCTCAAGAGAATTAGTAAGGTATACAGGACTGAGGCAAGATTATTTTATTTTTTAACAAACATAAGCACATTTTTTTTATACTGATATGTTTAAAAATAATAGGGAAAATGGGAAAAAATTAAAGTGAGGATTAGAAAACAAGTTATGGGGGATAAGGGCCTATTCCTCATGGTACTCAAACAAGTTTTCATCCAACTCAGGAACTGTACAGTGCGCAAGGGCCACAGCTTGAACATAAATTCTTTCAACAGCCAGGCTAAGACTTCGTGCAATAGAATGCCATCCTGCATCCTTGACTTTAGATCTCTCAATTTCAATTACAAATCCGTTTCTTAGAGAGTTTCCCTTTAATATCACCTTCTTTTTCAATGAATAGAAAACATTCTACCCCATCACACCACCAGATAATGGCTGGTCATATAATCCCAATTTATTATAGAAAAAATCAATAATTTGGAGAGGTTAGGTTGGTGCTGCTGTGGTAACAATCCCAAAATCCCACTGACATTTCTTTCTCATACTTTGTGTCCATTGCAGGTCATCAGAGTAGTTTCTGCTTATCACAGCCACTGAGGGACAAGCTGATAGAGGCTTCAATGACATGTGCCTCTAATATTTGTAGCAAGGGGAAGGGAAGGGGGTTGGTCTCCACACTAGTGATTAGTGTTGCAGTTGGACAGGACACACTCACAATTCATTAGCAAGAATGTGTATGCTAACCCAACTATAAGGAGCCAGGCTGTTCAGTTTGGTATATATCCAAAGGAGGTGAACCATATATCACTGAGTAGTACTAACAACCATTGGGACTTTACCTTGATCTTCACACAGACATTGCTTACTCTTCTTCCTTCTCATCTTTAACCTTGACACAGGAGACAGCAACATACATTAAAATTCCAAAATGCTGCCATTCATCAGTGAGAGTTCCTGCCATTGTTAAAGGAGGGTTCTTTGGCCTCTGGAGGAAGCTGCACCTTCTCTATGGATAGGACTCCAATTTGTCCTTCCAGCTACTCTGGGCCAATCTCCTGTCATCTGAGGTAGTTGCCACTGGCTGAAGTAAGACCTTCATGGTATGTGGGTGTAGGCAGAGTGTCCAGAAGGAGCTTCAGGTAGGCAGACATTCCTCTCAGTCCTTTTCCTCAGGAACAAGGAAGACATCCCCTTTGCTATTTCAAATGGGTTGCACTACCAAAATTCCAGAAGTCATGGTGGCTAACAGCCAAAACTTATACCCTAGCTCTCTCCAGGCTCACCACTGAGGATTTATACTCAATACTAGCTAAAAGGAGAGATTAACTGCACCCAGGATGCTAAAACCAAAACTGAGGAGCAAGTAAACGCCACCATAGCTGAGTCCTGAACAAAGTAGACTAGACCTAAAGGTGAATGACCTCAGTCTTCAGTGAAATCCCTGACAAAACTACAAGTAAACTTCTTTTGGAATCTCAGGATTTCTGAATTCTGAGAGTCCTATCAAGAGTGAGGACTGTCAAAATGGACTCTTTGGAGCAGAGATAGTGGTAGGCCTAGTTCTGAGCTAGCAACTCCTCATGGGTGAATGAGATGGTCAAAATGTATCCCTTCTTCCTGTAGGGTCCCTCAGCTAATGGCCTTGTGGTCCTATTTATGTGCGACTCCATACTCACTCCAAAACTAAGACTTCCAACATATAGCCTTTCACCCAAGAGCTTCAAATCACATTTTGACAGTTGAAGGACTTCATTAAGACACATTATGACATCCTACCAAGACTGGTGGTAGCTCATGTGCCAGAAGGGGAGGCCCTTCCATTGGCAACTCTGGAAGCTCTGTGATCACAGTGGAATCAGTCCGTGATTCCTGCCCTCTCCCCATTTAGAGTACCCTTGACTCAGAAAAGAGAGAGGCCCCTCTGTTGCTCCATTAAGTAGTGAGGATCTACAGAAAGGGTTTTATTCAAGACAGGATCTGAAGGACACCTTTACCAGAGCAAAAATGGAGAGAGGCTAAGGCCTCTAGGTCCTTCTGAATAGCAAGAGCTCTCACTCATGTGGGAAGAGAGGTATGATATTGTCCCCATCACATGTCAACAACCTGGGTCTAGCTCCAAGTCGGTAAAAGACACCTATGTTTGTTCAAGCTGTCAGTAGTCAGCCCAATAGCCCTTTGTTTTGAGCATCTGGAATCTTACTCTCAAGTCATACATGTATGAGTGGGTCAAGACCCACTCTCCAGAGCTCCAGACATAGCAAAAAGACTGGTACAGTGGGAGGCAGAATAAACAAATCATTGGCCCAAGTGGCTTTCTCCCAAGCCACTGCTAAGTTCCTGCTCTTTGAAAACAAAAGCCTACAAAGGTAGCAAGACTATCAGTGCTGGAAAAAGGGGGCAGAAGGAGCTACCATTTCCTCTCCTCCCTGCCATAATTCACGTCATCTCAACTCTTTCTGTTGCTGCCTTATTTTCTAGTGTTAAATTTCTTTGCATTCTTGGGATAAACCATGTCACCAGCAGTTAAACATGTTTGTCTCTTTATAACTAATAAAAAAAAAAATACCCCTGAACCATAGAATCTCCTCCAAATGACATTTTATCTCTCTCATACTCTTTATAGCTTTCTCAAAAATAATTTTTAGGCTTTGAATTTCCAATTCTGCATGTAAGAAAATTGGAAGATGCTACTCCTTCCAATGGTGCAAAGGAACCATTTTGAAATACAACAAGCATGCTATACTTCTCAACAAGTCCTAGCCTCAGAAGAAACTAGTTAACCAGAGCCTAACCTACTATAGTATTATCAAAGTGTAACTGACTACAGGGAAGGAAAATACCCAACTCAAGTCAGTTGTAGCCTTCTGTGTGGAAGTAGAGAAATAACTCCAGCTCAGTATAGTCATCCCATGGCAAGCAAGGTGTGGAGGCAGAGAAAATGAGAAATATCAATACTTGTGAAGTTCACGGTTCAGAGTCATAGGCTCACTAAAAGACTGAGACTTAACACAGGACTACAGAAAATTTCCCCTCCGCTGACATCTTACCATCACATTAAAGGCGATTTATAGCAGTTCCTTTTATCCAGTAACTGTGTCCAGTTATCAAGAAAAAGTTAGAAGGCATATCAAAAGGTTAAAACACAATTTAAAGGGAAAAAGCAAACACCAGAATCAGACCTGGCAGGAATGTTAGAATGATTAATATGTAATGGCTCTAATGGATAGAGTAGACAGTATGCAAGACATATGGGCAATGTAAGAAGAGAGATGGGAATCCTAGGAAAGAACCTGAAATGAATGCTAAGTCATCAAAAATGCTAACAGAAATGAAAATGTATTTGCTAGGTTTATTAGTAGCCTGAACGTGTCTGAGGAAACAATCTCTGAGCTTAAGGATATCTCAATATAAGCCTCATTTTTGAAAAACAAAGAGGTTGAAAACTAGGGAAAAAAAGAACATAATATCCAAGGACTGTGGTAAAACTACAAAAGGTGTAACACAAGTGTAGTGATAATACCAAAAGGAAAAAGAGGGAGAAAATGAGAGAAGAAATATTTGAAATAATAATGAGTGAGCATTTCCCTAAATTAATGACTGAAAATAGACCACAGATCCAGAAAGCTCAGAGAAAATCAAGTAAAACAAATGTTAAAAACAAAAACTCTATAGCCAGGAATATCATTTTAAAACCACAGAAAATCAAAAATTAGTAAAAAAAAAAAAAAAACAACAACAAAACAAAACAAAACAAACAAACAAATCTTGAAAGAAGTCAGAGGGAATAAAACACCTACCTGTGGAGAAGCAAATAGAAGAATTATGTCTGACCTCTCCTCAGAAACCACACAAGCAAGAAAAGAGTAATGTGAAATATTTAAGCTATTCAGATGAAAAGAAAAAAAAACAACCTAGAATTCTGTATTCTGCAAAATTACTCTTCAAATATGAAGAATAAATAGAGATTTTATCAGAAAAGGAAAAATTGAGGGAATTTGTTTCCAGTACCTCTGCTTTGCACGAAATTTTGAAAGAAGTTCTCTAGAGAGAAGGAAAGAAATATGAGTCAGGACCTCAAATCTACAGAGAGTAAGGAAAAAACATTAGAGAGGGAATAAGTGAGAGTAAAATAAAAACAAATTTAAAGAATTTAATTCATCTAACAGATAATACTTTATTGAAAATAATGCCAACAATGTTTCTGCATGTATATTT